>JAKLML010000015.1:408680-468711 GCA_022813425.1 Aureobasidium lini
ATCACAACTCCTTGACCATCACAACTCCTTGACCATCACAACTCCTTGACCATCACAACTCCTTGACCATCACAACTTCATCCCTTGTTTTATCTTCGCACATCGGACATTCACACACATTTCTCGCTTCAATCATGGCGCTCTCTAAAGGAGAGGATCGCATCATACTCGCCATCGATTTTGGCACCACGTTCTCTGGTGCTGCCTTCACTTACAGCCTCAACCCCGAAGCTGCCGACGAGATTACTGTTGTCAAGAAGTATGTAAATTCTTCCTTCGAGCATGCGCGTTTCCACGCTAACATTGTCATAGCTGGCCAGGATCCAACAATGTCTCATCCGACAAAGTCCCCTCCGAGCTTGCTTATGTGCCCGCATCTGACGACTTCGAGGTCATCGACCCTCGTAACACTGATACCTACGACGTTCGTTGGGGCCTGCAACTCAAGCCTGGTCAAGCCCGTCTGCGCTGCCTGAAGCTGCGCCTTGACCCGCGCCAGGTACTCCCCAACTATGTCTCGGCAGAGGATCTTGACAAGCAGCTTGCTCAGTGCGGCAAGACTACTGAAGAAGCCATTGCTGACTACCTGTCCGCCGTCCATGCCCACGCTCAGGAGGCCTTGATCAAGCGCTTTGGCGAGCACATGATGTCTTCGACTCCCATCGAGGTGGTCCTTACTGTGCCTGCTGTCTGGAGTGATGCCGCCAAGGATGCAACCTTCAGAGTCGCCCAACGCGCAGGTATGGGTACCAACCTTCGCATGATCAGTGAACCCGAGGCTGCAGCAATCTACGCCCTTGAGTCCATGAAGAAGGAGAGCAAGCTGCTTCGAGTTGGCAGCCACTTCATCGTCTGTGATTGTGGTGGAGGTACAGTAGACCTTGCCACATTTGAGATCCGCTCTCTGGCTCCCTTGAGCCTCGTTGAATCTGCTCCCGGCACCGGAGCTCTCTGTGGCGGTGTTTTCCTCAACCACAGATTTGAGGCACTGGTCAAGTCTCGCATGGGCCCCGCTGCTTTCCAGAAGCTCAAGCCTAAATCTTGGGCCATCGCTCTGAAATACTTCGAAGACTACGTCAAGAAGAACTTCGATCCCACAGAGTCTTCATCTGAGGATGGCGACAGCATCTTCAACGTTCCGCTGCCGGGCACCGCTGATGATGCCCTTGCTGGTATCGAATTTGGCTTCATCACACTGTCCACCACAGAGGTCGCCGAGCTCTTCTACCCTCTCATTGAATCGATCATCGAGCTGATCGAAGGGCAACGCGAGGCACTCTCGAAGCAAGGCAAGACCGCCAAGGGTGTCGTTCTTGTAGGTGGTTTCGGCCAGTCCAGCTACTTGTTCAAGTGCTTGAAGACACGCTTTCAGGAGGCAGTGCTTCCACCCAAGTACACTCCAGTGGCCAAGAAGCCCGCACCCCGCGCTACCCCCAAGTTCGTCGTACTCCAGCCCGCCAATGCCTGGACTGCTGTTGTCCGCGGCGCAGTCTTGTCCAGCCTCCAGGAGAAGGTGCTGAGTCGCAAGGCTCGCCATCACTACGGTATCACGGTCGCGCTTCCGTTCGACGCCAACAAGCACTCTCTGAAGAACAAGTATTGGTATGTCTACACCCAGACCTTCCTCGCCGACAACCAAATGTTCTGGCATGCCAAGAAAGGCGATGACCTGCCTTCCGAGAAGCCTATCCTGTTCGCCCTCTCCGCAGACTGGGACCACAACGACCCTATTCCTGAGTACTTCACCAACTCCGTTATCATCAGCGATGAGCGCGAGGCTCCCACCGAGTTCGAGTTCTCCAAGCAGACACGCACTCTTTGCAGTCTTAGTGTCGACCTCAAGATGGTACCCCGCCGTCACTTCCGCAATCAGGTCAACGCTTTGGGCATGCATTATCGCAGCCTCAGCTACCAGATTGGCATGACTGTCCAGAGTGGTGAGTAAACCAAGAAACAAATCCCATCCTCTCGCAAGAATCAAGCTAACTACTGTATATCCATCCAGGCTCCATCTGCTTCGACGTTAGAGTCGATGGCATCGTCTACGGAACCGTCAAGGCCGACTTCGAAGACTAGGCACTAGCCACTCGCCACAACACTCCCACACATCCTGTCTGAAAGGCTGTTGACCCTCTCGTGCAAAAGAAGAGAGTCCGATCAATGTAACATCGCTGTCCTGGCACCTGGTCTACTGAATAATGATCGTTGGAGAAAATGCACGCAAAAAGGTCCGAGAAGAGAGAAAAGAACTTCACAGGTTAGACAGAAAAGATACAAAAACAGAATACAATAAAGTCTGACCGTGAAAAAACTACTTCTCCTTTGCTCTTCGTGATAACCATTTCTTTTGTCTATACTTTACTTGGTCGCGACTGCAATCTCATCGCCCCGTCGTAGAACATTCACTACTAACCTTCTTCCTACCTCCAAATCCCCATCATGAAGACATCATCACAATCATTTCATCTCTCCTAAGTCGATATTGCGAACACCAGAAGAAAGTGCACTTACATCATGAACCAATAATCTCCATGGCCAAACCTCTACTCAAGAACTAGACCATGCATTAAGATGACGCCGAGCAAATGCTCACAGTGATGTAACATAAGTGAGC
This sequence comes from Aureobasidium lini, assembly GCA_022813425.1. Taxonomy (NCBI): domain Eukaryota; kingdom Fungi; phylum Ascomycota; class Dothideomycetes; order Dothideales; family Saccotheciaceae; genus Aureobasidium; species Aureobasidium lini. Next base: position 411,295 of record JAKLML010000015.1, read on the forward strand.
TCAACATGTCCTTGTATGCAAGAATTTCCAATCGAGGAAGGAGCGATTGAAACACTCAAGTGAGAAGAAAGAGAGCAAAAAAGGAAGGAGCGGTTGGACACGTGAAAGAACTCCGCCTGAAGTGTTGTTCTGTATATAATAAATTGCCGCGATACAGATTGTTTATCAGGTAGTATCCACTCCTGTTGAGACAGTCCATTTTCGAATGAGTCATATCGACATGGTAGAGAAGGCACAGTTCGGGAGAAAGTGATGAACAATATAAGATAGTCTTTCTTCATTCAGAGCTATTACAGTAATAGACAGCCTTAAGAGAACACTGATTTGGTACAGAGAATCAACAGAATACGAAACAAGCAAGCAAGCAGTCACCCGACCGCCAAACTCCAGTACTCTCTCCAGAGCAACTAAACTCCAATTCCCTTCATGCAATTCGTCGCGACGTGCGAAAGCCCCCATTTGAAAACGCCATCCCAAAGGCAGAGTGCCATGTCATGCCCCCATTCGCTTTGCTAGTAAACACAGAATCGAAAAGAATTTGGTACAGCAGCAGTGGTTGCTCAGAATCTCAGGGTGGCCTTATCCAAGTGTCGGAGTGCCTGGACATCGCGTTGAGCATCATAGCCCATCTTGTGCATGGGGATGTCTTGAGGACGACCACCAATGGGACTGCGGCTTGCGGGACGGCCTGAGTTCAGGGCTGAGGGATTGCTTGTCTCGTGGATCAAAGAGCTGATACTGGGAATGGTGGTGCCGCCGCTGACAGGAGGCAGAGTGGCAGGAGGAAGCTTGGTGCCTTCTGTTTGAGCGCCGGCGGCAGTGTCCATCGATCTCGGGCTCGGGAGCGGAGGAGGAGCAATCTTTCTTGCGTCGTTGGCTAGAGCGGGGTCGATCGAGGGGTGACCGTGGCTTGGAGGGCGTGACGAGAGCTCTTGCAGGGATGGGCGGTGGCTGTGGTTGATCTGCGGAAGTGACGGCGGAGGGTGGTTGTGGATAGGAGTGAGCTGCGGGTGGTGGGGGTGGTGGTGAGGGTGAGACGGTGGAGCAGGCAACGAGTTGTTCGAGAGCGGAGCCGGAACGCGATCGAAGGCAGTGAGCTGGGGAGGGTAGTGCTGAGCGTGTTGAGGAGGATATTGCGAAGGGTGGAGGTGCTGCATGGGCGAGTGATGGTAGCCATAAGGCGAGTAGTGCGGAGGAGGAGTGTGCATTGGGCTGGGAGGAGCCCACCCATGCGAGGCGTATGACATGGGACCGTGAGTGTATTGAGGTCTCGGAGGGTAAGGAGCGCCAATGTTTGCAGACTGGTGAGGAGAGTTGGCGAAGGCAGGGCTGGTCATGGGACCACGAGTGACAGCGGGGATAGCGTTCTGTTCATGGACAGTCGACTCAGGGTACATGCCCTTCTCAGGTCGGATGTGACGCAGTTGCGGGTCGCTTGATGGTTGTTGAAGGTTTTGCGAAACGGCGGTTGAGCGAGCGAAGTAGCTGATGAGATGGAGGTGCTGGCCGTTGGACGTGGTGATACTGAACGACTGCTTGATCAGACCGTCAGGCTTGTAGCGGTAGCCGTCAGGACCGTCGTCGGAACCATCGTGCTCTTTGGCTGCGGGAACCTTGGGAGCGGCGCTGAAGGTGCTGCCGCCGCGCTTGCCCTCCATCTCACGGTATGTCAAGAAGCTGCCGGAAACGCGACTTGCGCTCCATGATTTTCCGTCCGTCCAACGTCTCATACCTGCCTCGCGCTCATCCCAGACGAAGACTGAGCCCGACTTGATTGACAGTCTTTCCTTCTCGGACAGTCGGCGCTGTACTCTGGGCAGCAGACCGATGCGGCATGCTTCGAAGAGGAGGATGGCATCTCCAGGTGTTCGCACGTGGCCATAGTAAGTTTCCATGGCTGAAGGTGCTTGTGTTTAGTGTCTTGGGTGTTTGGTTTTGATAAGTCTTGCCTAGATCGAGGCAGAGGCGATGTCACTGGTCAAGTCCTTCCAAGGAGCAGAGTAATGAATGGCAATGATCGCAGAGTGTGTGGGGCAGTATCCAACCAATTCAGCAAAAGTCGCGAACAGACACGTGTGAGGGATCACTTTGGCCACGAGGATTGTGGAATGGTGGATGTGGAAGGAGGTTGCAAGAGAGAGAGAGTCGACAGCAGCAAGGAAAGGCAGGAACAAAACGAAAAGGCAAGCAGGTGGAAGGAATGTCCTACGCATGCGCTTACTGGTCAAGAAATTAGCTTCGATTCGTGAACCACCAAGAGAAGCTAAAACTACGACAAGCCAGAAACGCGCTTTGACCCGCCCGACCCCGTAATCCTTAAACCGCCCAAGCCTGACGTTTTGGACTCTCTTGCGCTGGAAACCACTCTTCGCTCCTGCCAGTCAAGCCCTCGCTGTCGACGGTCTCTGGCCGTGTTGCTCCCCGGAGAATTCTTGACATTGTGACTTCCTTCACATCAGCTTCTCCATCGTCCAAAGCGCGCCTGGACTCTGTCGACTCTTCTGGCTTTCTGACTTTCTGGGTTCCCTGATCGGCTGGTGTCTACTGCGGCTTGCCCGGGATAAGTCTAAATCTTTAGCGCTTCGTTTAATTCTAAATGCTAATTCTTCGACTAGTCTTTCCACTTTCAAGCCCATGGCGCTTCCGATGTTCCTTTCTGACTGTTGCACAACAGACACATTCGCCGCCTCCCTTCGAGCCCTAACACTGCATCATCGCCCACCGCCATTCAACTTGCTCCCATTGCTCCCCGATGTCACTCACTGCAGCCATCCCACCCCCATGCCAGGCCAAGCATTCTTGACCTCGCGCTTGGCGACCTGTCTCGATCGTAGTGCGCTCTGGGCGCCGATCTATCAAAGACAGCTAAGAAAGGAGCCAAGGATGGCTGTGCAAGCAGACAAGAACAACACAAGACTGGCCAAGCACTTGTTCGGCTCTGTTTTGACCGTTGCCTACCAGGGACGAAACACTTCCCAGCGATATCTCAAGCCCAAATCCCAAGACGATCAACGTCCGCCATGCGTACCCGTCATGAGCTCGAGTTTAAGAGTTCGGGGGTGTGCTCGTGGCACCACGCTAGGCTTTCGCCTTTTCCTGCGTTGGCTCGTCGTCAACTCAAAACTCGTCTTCGTCATCTCGGCGCAGCAAGTCACGAGTAGACAAGGACGTCTCCTTTCGAGTTGCAAGGTGAGAGCAAAAGTCTTGGCCGCGTAAGCTTCTCCACCAGAATCCTTCAAGCCATACCAGAGAATCGATCTGTTGAACCCCGTACTGTACCGTGAAGTTTGGCCTGACTGCCAAAACAAAACCCCAATGAGCTATGCACTCATCTGACCCAATAGACTTCCCGCCCCCAAGCCCAGACAAGATCCAATAGATCTCGGCATCCTTATCAGCTCGGCATGCGCATACATATTCCAATGGCTCCATGTCCAGTCCCTGCTCGTCCCGAATCCACTCCCTCACTCAAGCGCGAAAAGCGGTTGGACATTGGAAGGATTCACGAGAGGCATTACGAGCTCGAGATGACCGTTTGGTCACCACTCTCGACCCCAATGGCCCGGCCAAGAGAGTTTCATGCAGAACCTTCTTCAGCGGCTGGAGGTTCCATTAAGGATAAGGTCAAGATTAGAGGCTCTCCACGTGTCTCGAACGAACAAAGTATTGAGTGCGACCAAGCGAGCGAAAATCAAGCTTGGCTAGCACCAAGCCCTAGACGCCACCCTCCTTGGCCCTACACCAGCCAGCCATCACACTTGGAGAAAACGGGCAAGTCTTACCTTGCACCCCTGTCTTCCTGGGCGATACGGTTTGCAGGAGTCTCAGTCATCAGTTGTTGTGCTTTCCGTTTACGTGCTGTCGCTACGACTTCTACGACGGACGGTTTTTTGGTAAATGGCTGACTGACGTGCTCCAGTGTGCCCACCCGTTTGATTTGTACCATATGACATGTACAGCGACATTTCGGAAAATTGCCCGTACTGTATGCGCTGAGCGACCTGTCTGGACTTCAATTGGTCTTTTTGTCCGGTACCGCATGTCCTGATGTGCTGGAGCCTGGAGGTACAGAGAATTGAGTATGTAGCAAAAAGCAGGAGGGGGGCCTGGTCCTTCGAACCAGTTGGAGGACATAAGATCAAAGAGCCAAAACACGGTACCGAGTGTTTGTCACTCCTTCGGAACCTTTATTGCTTTTACAGATGCACCAAACAAGCGGCCGAGAACGTTCTTTGTAAGCATAAATCTTTACCTTATGATTTCGCATGCGCGTTACATGTCTTGAATATTTTCTCCGTCGTCTCATTAAAGTATCTTTGTTTGTACACTTCCGAAGCTTTGCTGTCGTATCGTGTGCAGCGTGGAAGTCTACTTTTGTAGTCCCCGTGAGTTTGCTTTGCACGTTGCACGCAAGCCTGTTTTTTTCCTGATTCCATTTGCTGGGAGTCTGCGAATGTCTTGTCGTAGCAACACGCGATGATGCACTTGATCAAAAACAAACTTGACTGAAAGCCCATCGTTCAGTGAGAGCGACTACCGAATGCTTTCTTGATCAACCCACCTCTACTTTGGTAAACCACACTATCTTGATCATGACAAAACTGCGGTCTTCCAGCGACTTGAGGAGGTACAACAATCGGGCTTCTTTTCTGTACTCTTTGGTCAAACGTTACGCCGCGTCGCACGGGCTGCGGAGGAATCAAATATCGGTCTTGTCTATTCGTATTTTTTTGCCTAGTCTACTTGCATCGGACATTCTTAAATGATAATTGCTGGCATATACGAGGTCGGTTCTCCTGGATGCGCGTTTCACAACGGATGGGTAAATTTTGATCTACGGTTTGTTCGTGTTCAACTTTAGTAGATATTCTGCATGCAGAGAGACCCTCTCTTTAGGAGCTGTGGGAATGCATGATGGGGTTTGAGATTGGTGCGTTGGGTTCCAGATGAAGTTCTCTTTGACGTGCTCTCAATGAGTCTCAACTCTGCTCTGTATTCAATCGTGCAATTCTACAGCCCGTACGCGTGACGAGCCCTGGCGGACGGGCAGCTGCAACAACGTAAGTCTCCCTTTTTCGTCGGAAGCATCTCTTGCAGCTCGCATATAGGATTCTTCATCGCAGCTTGACTATCGCAACACATATGCATCGGACTTCGGGAAATATGCAATGAGGGTAAGATAGTAGCTGAACGCTCAATCCAAGGAAAGTCAGATATAGGTCGTTATAGAAGTGATGAGCGCGCGATATCCATGTATCCACATCCTAGGATCTTCCTGACGAGGAAGAAGCCTTGTTCTTAGCCTGTTCTTCCTTGTTCCAGAAACGACTTTTGTAGGCGGGGAAGGAGCTCGAGTTCCATGTGTTGACCAGTACACTATGATCACCGTCAAGTCAGCATAAACCTTCCATGCATTCGTTGGAGAGCAGTTGTCCGGGATATGGGAAGGTGTGGGCGGCGTAGGGTATAGGGATCCCAACACACCTCTGCGTCTTATCCGCATAATCCTCCTCACTAATCTCCTTGACTCCAACCTGCATGCCATCTTTCGAGAACTTGACATTCTTCTTTTCCATCTTTTTCTTTCCTTGGTCGGCGAGGTCGTTGGTCCAGACGTACATCTGTTGCCAATGTGTCAGTCTTTTGATCGGCAAGTGGAGAGCAGATAAGGCTGTTGGCAGTGGTGACGAACCTGGTAGCCGACGAACGCAAATGCGCCGACAAAGACGAAGAGGATGATCAGGGGAATGAGGTTTCCAAGGGCGCCCATGGTTGCGGTTGTAGATGTGTCGCAAGTCGCAAGTCAAGTCAAGTCGCGTGGTATTGCCTGAAAGCTGTAGGACCGTTGGGAGCGGGCGCAAAGCTGGTAGTCAAAGTCGCAGTCGCGATGCGAAAGGCTGAAATGTGCGAACGAAAAGACTGCTCGTCGGACAAGTGTTTGCTGTCGCAATAATAAGATTGACCTTTGTCCGTATCCCGAGATTGATTCCACTAGGGTTAATACGCAGCCTCGCCAGTCGCGCCGGCGCATCACGAATCGTGAGAGATGTGGGAAACCCGAGGCCCGTGCATGATTTGCGGAATCGTGGAGATATGCATAATATACACTACTTATCCATGCGTTCTTGCTCTATTCTGACCACCCATCGTTCTTGCCTTTTCCAGAACTCTGACAGTCAAGTTCTAGAAGGCTGCCTGAATGCAACAAGGTCATTCAGCTCCACAAGAATAAGTCTGGGGATATTGTGAGTACGAACAAACGACCTGATAACAGCATCGCGCAAATCCGAGCAGTTGGAAATGGGCGTTCTGACAAGAGCTGAAGTACATCAGCCTTGGGAGTTCAGCTCTGCTCGGCATCCTATTCCTGTTTTCGTCAGTGAACCACTGTTCTGTCTAAATACTTTAATGGCACCTTGGCCACCAGCGTTTATTGACAAGTCGTCTTGATAGAACTCAACGGGGATTTCATGGTCAGCTTGCTTGTAGCTACTACTCGGTCACAATCCCCCTCCGACCATGTGAATGAAAGTGTTATGATGGCTTGACAGACCCCCTGGAATGGTAGTCTTTTCAGGTAATGGAAAATTACCCCAGTCCCTTTCCGCAGGTATGAGCGATGCCAAAGTGAAGGAACAAGCTGCGTCGAGACCGAAGCCTCCCATGCTCAGGGTCGAGAGTATACAGCTATCAGAGAGTGGGACGTTCTGAGCGTCAAGCCGTGAGAAGTGATCTTGGGTGAAAGGTCGCCTTCAAGATGGCTTGGAAGATGATGGAGATATCGTGCCTTATGGTAGTCCTTCGTCTCGCTCCCTCTTAGTGAGACATTCGTGCTGTCGATTCTGTTTACATCCTGACGAACGCTTACTCAGACGCTAGGTACAACCTTTTCTTTGTACTCTGACGAGATAAGGAGGGCTTGTTCAAGTCCACACTCTTTCGCTATCTTGGCAAGCCGTCCATAGATGTAGAGCCATTGGTCCTTTGATATGCGAGGACAGCTCGAGGCTGCATGAAGAGGCCAGATGAGCGAGTAACCACCAATCAGATCGGCTATCGTTTCCATCTGATCCGGTGTGCGGGCTCTTTGTTTTCCAATACCCAGATAAAATGGAACGCTTGAGCAGATGTCGTCAACAGTGCGTTGTTCAATCCATCTCGTGTGTATGTAGCGATCATCCATAGGATAATCATACGGCCGAAGCCATTCCAATCCGTTAAGGATGACCGCAGCCGAGAGCATGTGGCAAGAATGTAATTTGTTCAGTACACTGCCCTTGTGCACATCACTGAATGAATGCACCGGGCCAACCCAGGCATCGGCGTTGAGGGGATCTGCTGGCTTCTCCGGGATGTATGCAATCGTGTGCGGCAGCCATTCTTCTGACAATGATGCCGCCCAATTTTGCATAGTGGCTTCCAGATGACATGCTCGCTCTATTATTGCTTCCATATCCGCCATGCTCTTGGCATCGCGTTGTCGCTCACATACTCGTCGCGTCTTCTCCATCAATGATGGTAACTCGATGGTGCAATGAGTGAGATATGCTAGTGGATCATCCTCGGTGGTGTCGCATAACCAGTTCATTCCTGCTTCGAGCTGTTTGGTGGGCTTGCCTTGTCGTATGCAATTGATGAGCATGTGAGTTCTGGCAGCGCGGAAGAGTGCCAGACTCTGCTCGGTCTCCAGTTGTTGTAGCCCTCTGCTTTGTACGATTGCGCTCGCACCTTCTACGTGATTTGACCACGCGGTTATTGAGTTGTCCGTAGCTTTAATGGACTGTGAAGGCAACATAGTCAGTTCTTATCCTCATGACGCGATCGCGCTATCAAGTACTTACCTCATACAAGCATAACAACAATGTAGCCTGCAAGGTCTCGTCTGAGCGCGACTGTATTGGATCCTGCAAAGCATGCGCAGCTATTCGCATAGCCTTCCCGTACGTATCAGCTGCACGATACTGTAGATGCTTCTGATCAGGTAGTTGAGATATAGCACATAGTGCTGCAGCATGCGTGGCAGTCCGGAGCAATGAACCTTTCGAGGAAGCGCCATACATTGGTGCCAGGAATGGAAGAAATCCACGAACAGTATCCTGGGTCCTATACAGGCGAGCGAAGTTTCTGAAGTACACATTGACAACCTCCTCCTCTATCGATATTGCAGGCGACTGGCATATGGTTGTCATAGCATCAAAATCGGTAAGATATGCCCTTTGCATAATTGCCAGCTGGTTTCCTGGGCTGTTCAACGGTTGTGACCCATTCGAAGAAGTCGCTAATCCAGTAGGGGTTTCGATGACGAACGCATGTTGTCCAGACAATGCTGTGTCCTTGCTGCTTAGTGGAAGGTGTTAGTCCTAAAGTGTACATGGCTTGCGAGCAGCATTTACCTAGTTGAATCAGGAGACCTGGATGCTCGCGGCTTTCTTGCTTTTGTGACTTTACTTGTCACCTTTTCGGTTTGGTTTCGGAAAATGTAGTCTGCTTCATCTTTGTAACCTAGACAGGTCCGCGAACTCTTCTGACATTGCGTGCATGTTGGTCGACCTTCATCGCACTATAATCCGTATCTGGTGAGTGGCTTGCATCAACAAAAGAGATCTGCTTGCTTACTTTGATCTTTCGCTTTTTACACGTTCCACACCCTCGGCTTGGTTTCCTTGGTCAAGTTAGTCCATGTTTTTTTTGACTTGACGTTTTTCTGTCTTTCTGTCTTACCCCCCGTACACCATGCTTATTGATCAGAGGCGGGCGATGGCGATACACGAAGCGACGAGAAAATATGGAGAATCACACCTGGGTTTCTGGCAAGTCTACACACAGCTGCTGCCTAGATGACAGGAAATGCAGTTATTTGGGATTTTCAAAGATATTGCATCGACTTCCCCTGCGAAACTCTGTTGCTTCTGCTGAAGCCATTCGCAAGCATTTCCGTTTTGGGATCTGCTGACAGCGGAAGATGTCGGGGGTCGGCGATCATGGCCCCCGACTCCGCCCTAACGATCTTCCGTTCTCTTCTCGAACACATTTAGGGTTGAACAAACCCCTTGCTTATTGTGTTATACAAACACTCACCAATTTTACAGCTCACTTGAAGGTTCCTCGTTCCGCAAAGAGGCGCCATCATCTCTGTTTTCCCTACAATGGTGATCAGTGACATACCAAAACGATATGGGTAAGACGGAAGCACGATATTCGTATAGCACGCTCGGACAGCATGTACTGTACCGGTTGCACAACGATTGATGGAATATTCGTGTCCGCCTTGATTATGCCTGCGCCGCACTTGTCGACGGCTGCAGGGTTCTCAACTTCTCGTACATTCCGACCAATTCCAACCATTGTCAACGCGCAGAATATCTTCTTGGAAGCGTCCTATACTACGGGAAGAGATTCATTACTAATTACGCGCGTAAAAGTCATGTGTTCGTAATTCAAGGCAACATTTTATGGTGGAGAGGTGGAACCAATCATCCTTCGGATCCTTCGTTGCAATTAGTCTGTTTAAATGAAGTTCGCATCAAGTAAATCTGCATAGACGCATGGTAGGAATGTAAGTATTTCGTGAATCGATTTCTTCTCCTCTACTTTCTTCAAGCCTTGTCATATAGCAACAACAGGCAATGAACGTAACCTGGAGCCGAACCTGGCCAAGAAATTTGGGAATCCGATATGGTACGGCTGCTCTTCTGTGCATACTTTGCCTGTTGCTACTCTTACAACTGAGTTCTGGTCCCAAAACCATTGGGCTGAAGCCTGAACTTCGCGAGCTAATACGAAACCACACCAACATACAAACCACGAAAGGTGGGCCATCTCAGCATTATATCGGAGTTGTCATGGCCAAGACTGGTCCTGAGAATGTCAACTGGCTAATCGAACTGTACCACGAAATGCCTTTTCGACCTTTCATCTATTCCATGAAGTCTCCTACTGAACCTGGCTGTCTTACACCACATTCAAGAAGAGGAAGGGAAACTGCACCATATCTATCTTACATCATCGACAACTATGACTCTCTGCCGGACTACTCCATATTCATCCACTCGAAAGACGAGCAGTGGCACAACGACATTCTTGGCACAAAATCGGCAGACACAATAAAGGCTCTTCGCTTTGAGCACCTCAACGCTACTGGATTTGTCAACCTACGCTGCGCCTTGAATCCTGGATGTCCTCTTGGAGTCAACCCGCTCGATCCTACCGAAGAAGATATTCGGCGCAAAGACACAAGAGCCTTCTTCGCCGAAATATATATGGAGCTGCTTGATGTGACACGCGATCAAGTCCCACGCCATATAGGATATGTTTGTTGTGCACAGTTTGCTGTCACCAGGGCTCGTATCTTACGGCGACCAAAGAGTGATTACGAGAGAATGCTGCGATGGGTCGAGAACAGTCATGAGGTCGATTTTGGCATAGGCTGGGTGTTTGAAAAGCTTTGGGACACGATTTTCGGCATGGATGCGATAAAGTATGTACACAAGAGTTAACTTCATGAAGCGTCGCTAATGTTTGTCTCGCAGCTGTCCCAACTATGAACAGTGCCGCTGCAATTTGTATGGTTGGTGTGGACCATTGGCCTCCGGCAAAATGCTACGACCTAAGGTTACGACTTAGAACGAGTGAACTTCTTACTTATCTCAGTACTGAAATCATCCGAACTCTCGATCATTTGCTCCATCTCTTTCGAGTTACCCGTAGATGCTCTCACGTTTGTCATTCTCGAGCCTCGTGCGGTGGTCCATGTAAATATATCAATGAACATCCTCCATCTGGACTTCTCTGATCATAAAGGTCATGTGTTTTTGATGCTCTTGCAAACAGATATTATTGTATTGTAAATATACCTGAACTATCTCCGCCTTACATTACGATTTATGTTTTGCGTCGTGTCAAAACGTAGTTGTGAAGAACGGTGATGGGAAAGTACTCCCGAGCTTTTTGGCGGGGTCCGGAGAGTGCTTCCGGTAAGGCGATTCTAAACATGATCTTATCGCTCAACACCATGCACCACCAGCATCACATACTTATGCCACCTTGATCTTCGCCTTCATTATCTTTTTGCGCAGCTAAAGTCCTACCATGGCTATCATGGAGGGATGGAAGGACAAGATGGCTTGGCCACGCTTGATTGTTTTCATGGTCGTTGTGTTCCTTCTTCTGACGACAGTAAGGTCCGTCATAGGAAAGAAGGAAGCTTTCAACCTTCCAGCGAATGGACATCCTGGAAACGAGAAGCCCGAAGGAGATACCAAAGTCAACACGTGGTGTCCAATTGCCGAGCCGACTACCATCGAGGACGGCTTGACTAGCTCGACAGAGTTTGCGAAGAACAAAGATCTATTGAAACAGCAAGTCGAGCGTCTTAGCGCGGCAGTCAATGTGCCTTCAGTTTCTTACGATGACAACTATGAGGTTGATAAAGACCCGAGATGGCATGCTTTTGTCATCCTGCATGAGACGCTCAAGTCTCACTTTCCCCGAGTGTATGTCAATGCCATGAACACACTTCGAGTTGTTCTAACATATATCAAGTCACGAAAAAATGGAGCTCGAGAAAGTGCATAGCTATGGTCTGCTCCGCACGATGCCAGGAAGCTCTCAAGACCTCAAGCCCCTCGTTATCATGGCCCATTTGGATGTCGTGCCAGTCCCGGATCCAACAAGATGGAAGCATCCTCCATTCGAAGCATATTTTGACGGGCAGTGGCTCTGGGGTAGAGGCTCTGTTGACTGCAAGAACAACCTCATTGGTATATACAGTGCCATGGAACGACTTCTCGAACAAGACTTCAAGAGCAAGCGTACTATAATCCTGTCGTTCGGATTCGATGAAGAAACTGGTGGCTTCAGAGGTGCCAAATATCTGGCTGCTCATCTGAAAGAGAAATATGGTGAGAACAGTATGGGCATGATTATTGATGAAGGCGGATCTGGAATCCGTACAATTGACGGTGTGGCATACGCGCTGCCGGCAATTGCAGAGAAAGGATTCCTCGACATCGTCCTGACCTTGAACACACCAGGCGGCCACAGCTCTGCACCGCCCAAGAACACAAACATTGGCATAATGTCCCGCTTCATTACAGCCGTCGAGGAGCATCCTTTTGGTCCCCATATCGACGAGCACAATCCCTTCTGGGGCTATCTGAAATGCGAAGTGGAGAATTCGCCCAAAGCCTCGGAGCCATGGCTGCGCGAAGCCCTAGAGAAGAAGGAAGACTTCGCAGACAGACTTATTGACTCACGTGGAGACAAGGTTCGCTGGTCAATCCAGACGTCTCAATCAGTGGATATTGTCAATGGCGGCATCAAAGACAACCAACTCCCGGAGACGACAGAAACGATCATCAATTACCGTGTCTTACCATCAGACAAGATCGAAGACGTCCTCAAGACCGTCGCCGACGTACTAGCACCACTCGCAAACAACTACAGCATCGCAGTCCAAGGATCAGGCTACTCGCAAATCGACAGAGGTTTCGGCGTCCTGAACATCTCATCAAGCAACATCCTCCAACCATCTCCACTTTCGCCCACAGGACCAGATGTAGGCGTATGGAACATCTTCGCAGGTACCATTCGACAAGTATTCGAAAACACGGGAGAAAAACTATCAGCGAAGAAGGTGGTACCTGTGGGCACGATTTCGACAGGAAATACAGACACAGCGCATTATTGGCAGTTGACCAAGAACATCTACCGATTTTCGCCGAGGTGGGAAGGTACGTCTGAGGGCGTACATACTGTTGATGAGAGGATTGATATGCAAGCTCATTTGAGTGGACTGAGGTTCTACTATGAGTTGATTCGGAATATGGACAGCTTTGTAGATAACTAAGTGCTAGCTTCTTGGGCCTCCTCGTTCTAGAAGCATGCACGAATGTACGTGATTCGAAAAAGCTTCTTGGCCATTGCCGCTCTCTTATGGACATCTCCGGTAGAGTTCCTGCCAGGCACCTGCTAGGGAAGGGGAAACCAATGAAAGAATTGCTAGGTGAGATGGAGTGGGTCAAATATAGCACACTGCATTGGAGATGTTGTCTGGAGGACATGAACGTGATGATTAGCCTACGATGTTTATTCTATGCTGCTGCTATGACGCTGATTAAATGCGGCAAATGTATCCTTCCACATTACCGAGAAACATGGTATAAAAAATGCAGATGCAAGATCCTCCAACAATTCTAAGCCTCGACTCTCGGCTCCAACAAAAGCTGGCCGGCAGGACCGATCTTCTCAATGAAACCCTGCTCGCGAGTGTGGATTTTACGACCGCGCAGCCATGTCTCCTTGACCACACCCTTCAATGTCTTGCCTTGATAAGGACTGCACTTGTTGCGGAAAAGCATAGTGCTGGGCTGCACGATAAATTCGGCCTCCTCGTCGAAAACAGCAATGTCGCCATCGAGGCCGACAGCGATGTCGCCCTTTTGATGTTCGAGACCGACTTGCTTGGCGGTGTTGAGACAGCACCAGCGGACCACGTCTTCGATGGTGAATTTGCGGGTGGAGGCTTCGGTCCAGAGGACGCTGATGCCCAAGCCTACACTGCTGATGCCGCCCCAGGCGGAGAAGAAATCGCCTTCGCCCTCTTTGGTGGTCGTTTCGATGGCGCCGGGGACGTTTGCTGGTAGGAGCTTGAGGTTTGGTGTGCATGGGGAGTGGTCAGAGACGACGGTCTTGATGACGCTGTCGTCGGGTCTGCACATCTCGCTCCATAGTCCATCCTGGTTGTTTTGGTTGCGGATGGGTGGGCAGCATTTGTGTCTTGTGTCGCCCTTCTTGATCGCTTCTGCTGCTAGCGAGAGGTAGTGGGGACATGTTTCTGCAGTGATGTTGACACCCTTCGCGCGAGCCTCACGTAACATGGGAATGGCCTCCACAGCCGACAAGTGGACGATGTGTAGCGGCAATTGCGGTGCCAGATGTGCCAAGCTGAGGATTTCGAGAATAGCGTATGTTTCGAAGGTTGACGGACGTGAGTCGAGGAAAGTCTGATATACGTCTAGAGGACCGCTGGGGACCATTGGCGGCTCTGAGATTTGTACGTCGTCACCGACAGACTTTGTAACAGGGGGGATCATCTCGGCGTGGAACATGACTGTCGTAGGCTCATCGGCAAGCTCGCGGAAGACTTTCGAAATGTCTTCGGAGGAAACAGCTGGGAACTCGTCGACCTGAATACTTGTTAGCTCGTGTATTCTTGTGTCCGAACTTGCTCTGCACATACACCGCTGTCAATGAGGAATCCCTTGAAGCCTCTAACACCCATCTTCACCAAGGGCTTCAACTCTTCGACATTTCCAGGCACGATGCCGCCGTAAAAGCCAACATCAACCCAGCACTTCCCTTGTGCAGCTGTAATCTTCTCTTCGAACCCTGCAACCGTAGTTGTAGGTGGGATGGCGTTGAGAGGCATATCAACCACCGTTGTGACACCACCAAACGCGGCTGCTCTGGTACCTGTCCAGAAGCCCTCCCATTCTGTTCTTCCCGGCTCATTCAAATGCACATGTGCATCTACCAATCCAGGCATCAAGATGTGCGGCGAGTGGTCGACATAAGGCGTTCCTGCGGGGAAGTCTGAGGCGGGCAAAACTGACTCCCAGATGGACTGTATCTTGCCTGTCACGGTGGAGATGACGATGGTTGCGGCTGTCATGCGGCCCTTGACTACTGCTCGAGAGGATGCTAGGACGGTGATGTCGGATTGTCCTTGTCTTGGTGTCGGCGAACCAGCCTCGGAGCGGACGGCGGGAGAGAGAGCGTGAGGTGCCATGTCGTATGATGGTCGAGGGTTTGTTTCTGTTCGGTGATGCAACCTATACTATCAAACTGAATATCGAGGTAACAGTCTCTACGAAGAGGACTTGAACGAGGTCGTTTGTCGAGTGGAGGAGCTGTTTGGCAAGGGATAAAGATAGTAAGGTATAGCCTAGCAAGAGGAATGGAAGGGGGAAGGAAAGATGTCAGAATGCAAATAGATATGGGGTAAGGCGCTTCTTTTTGTATGGGGTACATAAAGGTGTTTCAAGGATAGCCGTCGTACCCACCCGAGTAGCCATGACATGCCTCCGTTCAACGGCATGCTTGGTGCAGAGACTTCTGGAAAGCCAGCTTGTGAAAGGGGCCTTTGGCGAGGCAAGCAACGGGAACCCAACAAAAGCGGCCATTTGACTTGCCTTTCGCGATCCAATTCATTCCATTGAACCGACAGGATTACTCGATGAAAACTCCAGGCCAAGGTTGCGGTGTAGGAGCGCCTCGCAGCGTTGGGCGGGCGTTGCAGGCCGCGCTGATAAGAAAAGTCGAGCCTCGGGTTAATGCCGGAGCCGACCGTTAATTGACTTTGCCATTCCGACCGAAGATAAGAAAGTACGGAGTGATGAGAGGCGATAAGGTAGGATAGATGATATATATGATCGATACCGCACTGCCGTCTTTCATTGAGGTCCTCGTGATTATTTCCAAAGGTCTCTAGGAACGAGCACAGAGGCAGCTGTTGAGTTGACCAAAGTCGAACGGAGGTGACCGGAGAAGCTTTCAACAAATATTTGTTTAACTTTGTCGCTGATCCCGAAATCGCCTAGGCTCTGGAGGTGTTACTCGATATTTATTCGATTGCTCTACTCGATGGAAGAAGCACACACATCGCGACAGTTGGATGCGAGCTTCAGAACTGTGACTGCGAGATTGGCATCTGTACTGCCAATACACAGGATCATTCGAATGCAGCTCAAGCTGTCACGGCGCCAGCAGCAGCTGTAGTCCGAATCCTCGTGGCAGATGCGCGACTACCATGTTGTGACCTCTTCAAAGTCTAGGTGGTGAGCGCGCCAAGGTAGACACAAAGGCACGTGTCTGAGTTTCATTCTTCAGATATGAATAATCATTGTCGGCCTCTTGGATGTAGCTATATACTGGCAGGTATGCGCTTCTGGAGCAACAGAGAAGAGAACACAATACAAACAACTGTAGGGGTATTCGTTCAGAAGCAATAGCAAGACTCAACCAACCATTCCCACCTCGATAGGTAATCACCTTCTTCTCTTCTTGCCATCTCCGAGCATAGTTGTCAAAGTCTGCTGCTTTCGCTTGGTCGAACCTCCCAAAGCGGATGGCTTGATATGCGTGGTCTTTGAGAGACCAGCCAAGTCTTTGCTGGAGTAAAGGCTGGCCTTGAGACCGTACGGATTCGAAGAGTCAATGTTGAGATAGGTGTAGACATCGGCCTTATAATAAATTGCACCATCAGCAGCATTGCGAGGCGCAAGACCGAGCTCAACCATTTCTGCGAGCACCCTTCGGACATCATCGAGATCTGAAAAGTCTTTCGTGTATACGCAGATCAGGTGGCTTGACTGCTTCTGCTCGCCGGTGAAGGGGTTTGGCGGGTCTGCCGGTGCGACTTTGGCAGTGTCGCCTAGTCTGCCATCAACAACTGCTTCGGCGACTAGTCTCCAGACCCTGTTGACGTCGTCTGGTTTGGGAAAGAGCATCCACTATTTGAAGTCAGTAGTTGTCAATGAGGATCTCAGTGGACTCTGCCTCGATCCACGAAGACATCGTGCCTTTTGATGGCTACATGAAGGGCCGTGAAAGGTCAGCGGGAAGAGAGTGCATACCTTTCCACTGGTGACACCGCATGATACTGCAAGGTCAAGTATGTCTTCCTTGAGCTGCTCTCTCAAAGGGCCAAGCTTTCTGGTGATAGAAGATTGCGCGGACGTCGGATTGGCGTTTATTATACGCTCCTTCTCGCCGCTGAACTGGCTCAACAGGGCGCTGGCCCGATCTGTCATTTCTTCCGGAGATTCCTCTGATTCAGGCGCATGTCGAGATTTAGATTCCTCGTTTTTGACCACAGGACAGGTGACCCAAATCCACGGGCCAGTAGTAGTAGTCTTTGGTGGGAGGCGCTTGAGGAATCCATCTACGGTCTCATTCAATTGTCTGGCTCCTTGGACGCCTTCCAGTCTGTTGTATAGGACGTCCGGCACGATTTTGCCGCTTACGACAGGCGATGCGACGGGGTGAGATGCTTGAGTCTCATTCCAAGTCTGAACGAGTTGTTTGGAAGTGCTTCGTTTGCTATGGGATTCGAGCTTCTTGCGAGTTTTGGCTGTGCCTGTGACCTTCAGCTATCGTCATCTGCAGAACAATGCGCAATGCCTACCATGAAAATCAGAGTCATCGCTGATATAGCCTCCGAATGGTACAAGCTCAAGGTCTTCCATGATAGCAGACAGGTGTGTTCTGGTTTGTAATTGAGCAGGGAATCCGGATCGACCAGCAAAGAACACAGGCCCACGCAGCTGTGTCAGGCAGGTGCGGAAGAAATCATCCGATCGAAATCATTCACAGCGAATTCTGAGGAAACAGCTATCATGAGGCACCATGAGCTTGAAGACCACAGAGTCGTATACCGAGAGCGTCTATCTCGCGCACTCTCTCTGCGGCCATGCTACTATTGCTTAAAAGCATCCTGCCTTTTGACAGGCATAATACGAAGCATCCGGATAGGAAGAAACCAAGATTACGGTGCAATCCCCTCAGTGCTTAGTGCATGTGTAGTTACGGCAGGGGTTTTGTTCGACATGGAGGCGCTGAACTGTCAATTGCACGATTATGCATTCAATTTATGCAATCCAATCTAACGCGCTCTGTCGCGCGTCACGTCCAACGCTCGAAATCGCTCCTCCAGCGCGTTGTCAACAATCAATTGTTTCAAAGGTCGACATCATCTTGACCAAGAACACACAGTTATACCAAACACGAATATGCCTCACGCCGAATCACCGAACCCACCATCCTCGCCGCCTGTCGAAGACACGGTCATGTCGGAGACCGCTCCCGGCGCTCTCGACGAACAAGCAGAATCCCAAAATGAGACAACTCAGTCATCACGAGCACCCGCAGTGAACGAAGTAGAGAAGGCATCGCTGGAAGACATGTTCGACGATGATGATATGGATGATGACGATGAGTTCTCGTCAAGTGCTCAGGTCAAGCCCCAACCATCTTCGCAGCCAGAACCGTGGGTCATGACCTCCTACCGACCCGACACGAACTGACACCGTCTAGCAAACCTGGAAACTCCAATGTTGGCAAAGATGCAGAGGTTTTACGCGCTTTCTACCAACGACTCTTTCCCTTCAAGTACCTGTTCCAATGGCTGAACCATTCTCCAACCACAACAACCGATTTCAGCAACCGCGAATTGGCTTTTGTCTTGCCGAACGATGCATACATTCGATACCAGTCATTCAATACCGCCGAAGATCTACGCAAGCAGTGTATTCAGCTCACACCCACCCGTTTCGAAATCGGACCCGTATACTCAGCAAATCCTCGCGACAGAAAAACACTGCGGAATGCGAGCGCATTCAGACCCCTCGCGAAAGAGCTTGTTTTCGATATTGATATGACCGATTACGACGAGATCAGAACATGTTGTTCTGGTGCAAGTATCTGTCAGAAGTGCTGGCAGTTCATAACCATGGCCATCAAGGTCATAGACAAGGCATTGAGAGACGACTTTGGTTTCAAACACATCATGTGGGTCTACTCTGGTAGACGTGGTGCTCACGCCTGGATCAGCGACAAGCGAGCAAGAGAGATGGACGACAACAAGCGCAGGTCAATCGCTGGCTATCTTGAGCTCCTCAAGGGAGGTGACAAGACAGCCAAGAAGGTCAATCTAAAGCGACCCTTACATCCACACATCGAGTGAGTCGCGTCCAACTACCTCGCACCTGATGGTATGCTAACAAAGTACTCAGCCGCAGTCTGAAGATCCTGAATGGTTACTTCCAGACAGATGTGCTATCAGAGCAAGACCCATGGGCGTCACCCGAAAAAGCTGCACACCTGTTACAACTCCTACCAGACAAGAATTTGACAGCTGCATTGCAAAGGAAGTGGGACAGTACGCCACATCGTAGCAGCACCCAGAAATGGGCTGATATTGATGCCGTCGCTTCGGTCTCGGGATCCCTTTCGAGCCTCACACCTGAAACGCTCGTACACGCCAAACAGGACATCCGCCTGGAATACACCTACCCTCGCCTCGATGCCGAGGTTTCCAAGAAGCTCAACCATTTACTTAAAAGCCCGTTCGTTATTCACCCGGGCACGGGTAGGGTTTGTGTACCGATCGACATACGCCGTTTTGAGGAGTTCGAGCCGGAGAAGGTCCCGACCGTGCAACAACTCCTGTCGGAAATCGACTCGTGGCAAGGCAATGACGACAAAATCCAAGATTGGCAGAAAACGAGTCTGAAGCCTTACATCGAGCTATTTAGAGACCACGTGAATGCTGTCATGAAGGATGAGCGAGCTGCTGAGAAGCGAGGGCGCGAGGAAAGTGGGGAAGGTGTTGATTTCTAGTAAAAATCACGAGGATTGACTTTGGTGCAAAGCTTCTTCTAAACAAAGCAAACACAATCACGATGCAATAGACACCTTGCCCACCCAAAATTCAACGTTTTCTTTACACCTCGCTACTCTGTATACCTTCCCCTTTAGTCTCTAGGTTCATAGCGGATCGGTAGTCGATTAGTAGATACTAACGTCGTCGTCGGTGCCACTTACGTGCTGTAGAAAAATCTTAGGACTTTGTATACCTCTAAGGCCTGTCCGCTAGTAAAATTTTAGTGTACCCCCTACTAAAGATGTATCTAATGCTAGGTCTATACATATACTAACGTCATTAACGACTTTAGAAGCTTATGCTCGCTAAGCTTATAGAGCGTATGCCTATAGAACAACCTAATATACCTAATAAGCTAGTCTTTAATATCGAGACATAGGAGGATACTAAGATTAGGCGATATCTACGCTTTAGTAGAGACGATATCTACCTTCTTGCTAATCTATTTAACCTCTACGACATGCCTCGAAGGAACCGCTATAGACCTAACCCTATTAGATCTATGTACGTATTATTAATAAGGATAGCTTACCCTAGAAGACTACTATTATATTAAGATCTCTTTAGTCTCGATAAGACTATAATTTCCCGAATTTTTAACGATATCGTAGACTAGCTAGTCGTCCGGTTCGGCCATATTATCTACTAGCATCTAATGCTTAATTACTAACGACTAGATAATTATTTAGAAGCTATTAACGACTTCGGAGGAGTAACCTAAAACAGCTACTAGGGGTTTATTAATAGGACGTTTAGGGCTACCTATCGACCCCTTGTCGGTTAGAGGGATTACTATATAGGACATAAGAAACTCTATAGATTTAAATACTAAGTAATTATAACACCCGATAGGCTCTATATTACCCTCTACGGTCCCTTTAAGGGTAAGAGAAACGATGTCTACCTAGGTAGAAGGTTAGCATTTAAGTAGAGAATTTAAGACACCTATATAGGACGACGGATGATCCGGCTTATTAGGGATTTAGCATACTAGTCGTTTAGACTATATCTTATTCCTTTTATAGGTAGGAGGACACTTAATGCCTCGTAGAGAAGGTAGAACGAGGCCCTATCTTCGATGCGGATTAGTATTAAGAACTTCTTTAGCCTTATAATAGAATAGTAGAAGTACCTTAGTTATAAAATTGCCCTTTAGGTTAGCTAGTCGCCTATCGCTAGCTATTTTAAAGTAGGGGTCCTCTTAAGCAATTATTATATATATCTATATAGTAACACCGTCGGGTCGAGGTTCGGTATAGATGCTCTACTAGTAGAGGAATATCTATAGGTTAGCTAGTACGTAGTAGATTAGCTAGTTAGATTAATCTTTTAAAATTTATCGATATCTCTATACGGCGAGCTTTTAGAGCGTTCTAAGCGTAGAGCGCTCCGTCGTTATCGTTTATTAGACATTAGACCGAGCAACTAATCTAACTTCGAGTCTAGTCTATTAACCTTTACGTATAAGTTATCGATCCGGCGCCTCTTAGTAATATTGTTCTCTAGTATACGAATAAGAGGGGAATTTATCGATATTAGCAACGACGAGGTAAGCGAGCGCTCGAATAAGTCTAAAAATCTGCTCTAGTTCTTCTCTAACTATTCTAGCACTTTAACGACATCGCTCGAGCGCTTATTTCTACTTCGGCGCCTCTACGTAGTAGCGTTTACCTCGTTAGTAATATTACCTTGTTCCTCCTCTTACTAACCTTATGTTTAAGTATTATTTTAGACCTACTAGCGAGCCTATCGACCTTAACTACGTATTAGATTTTAGCGTAGGGTCGCTTATTCCTCGGTCTCGCGCATTATTTAAGAAGAGCGCTTAGTTCGCTTAGTCGACTCGGCCTCTACGCTATTAAGCACCTAAATCTACTTATTAATAGCATTATTAATCTCGTGCTTAGTCTTATTTCTTCTAGTCTAGTTATTATCGCTAGTTAGAGCCTCCTTCCGATCGTTTACTAAGGCTATTAGTGTTATCCGGTACCTACTAGTCGAATAGTCTCGTTACGTAACCCTCTTAAACTTAGCCCGAATGCGGTCCTAGAAGTTAACTTAGGTAACCCTTAGATCTTAATAGAGGTCTCTAAGTAACGAGGCGGCCTTAGCGAGTATAACCTTCTTATTATTAGTAAGTAGTGTTCCCTTCTTCTAACGTCTCGGATTAGTAGTAGAGCCTTTAGGCGCTTATTTAGGCTCCTCGTTATTATTATCTTCTAACTCTTAAATAGGCGCCTATTTAGGCGCCTAAGTAGCTCTACTACCTCTTAAACTACTACGCGTACCTTGCCCTTAAGGAGTCCCTCTTCTACCTTACGACCCTCGTCCTCTTCCTTTACGACTACGACCTCGAGCTAGAACTAGCGGTAGCCCTATATTAGATGTCGATTAGGTCGATTAGGTCGGCTCTAGAGTAGGTTTAGCGGTCGCCGGCGTAGTCGATGTCGATAGGGTAGCATTATTAAAGGTTAGTCTATCTCCTCCCTAGCGCGCTAGAGGAGGATTATTATCGTTTAAGAGGTAACTAAGATTTATAGCTATTACTAACTTTACTATTACTATATAGACCTTCTTCGTAGAGCTATCTACTACTTCCCTAACGACCCTCGCTAAGCTAATCTATACCGCTACAAACGCTACCTACGATAAAGGCTCTACCTCCTTCCTTATTAAGCTAAAATAGAGGGTAGAAGACATAATATAGCATCTATATTATCGTTAGATAGGTTGCTGTCTCCACCTTCCCTATTAGGCCATTTTTAGGTGTACAATCGAGGTGTACAACGGTTAGGCAAGGTGTCTAATGAAGATGATTTCTCTTTTAGTGTAACAAATTCGCATAGGCGCAAAAGGCGATCTCCAGATCGGAGATGCCTCCACCACTAAGGCACCGCGGTGTCGGATTGGCGACCGGGGCGTGGTTGTGTGTGGGTCCAGAAGCGGCTGCAAGGCCAGATTGCTGCGGCAAAGCGGTTCAACGCTTTGTATACAGTGGCGCGAAATGGTTTAACGGAGCGGTCTCCCTCACGACAGGGAAGTGCACATGTCGTGGTCTCTCAAAGATGCCAATCCTCTCACCAAATTTCAGAATGCCATGATGATGCGTTTCTTATCTCATTCCTGCTTTCAATCCGAAACCCACCTCTAGAGAGTACTTAGGTGCTAGCCGCCGTGTCCTGCTCCTTCTCTGTGCCAAATTGCAGCCCATCGCAGGTGCCGGGTGAAGAAATCCCACATCGGCGACGGCTTTCAGCTCCGGCCAGTTCGAAGTCAGAACACGTCTATCGTTGATCTGAAAAGCCCCATCGTTTCTGCAATTCTTTAAAAGGCTCCACTCCCCCGTCGCTGCCCGCTCCCTGGTTGTTCACGGGTCTTGGCCCCAGACTTGCTGTTGGCCCTCCTGTGCGTGTCCGAGAGCAATGAATGACGGCTCTCGAGGCAAGAACTCGAGCTCGAGAAGAAGCTCGGGTTCGGCCAGAGAAGAATCGCCAGCTAGGAATAAGACCAAGCGACACCAGATAGCCGTTGCTTGCAATGCTTGCCGTCGAAGAAAGACCAAGGTATGGTTTGAAGGCTGCGGCTGCGACAGCATGGACCACAGAGGAAAGCTCTTCCTTTCCGGATCGATTGACTGACCCTGTCTTTTAGTGCAACGGCAATCGACCGGTCTGCTCGGTATGCGTGGTCAAGAACTCGGAATGTACCTGGTCAGCGGATCCAGATGCTACGCCAATGATCGCGATAAAGCGAAAGTATCAGAACCTCGAAACCGAGTCCCGCGATCTCCATGACCTGGCTCAGATGTTGATGGATCGTCCACGCCAAGAAGCAATCTTCATCCTCGACCACATGCGTAGAACTCGAGATCCTTCGTCGACGCTCTCTTTCATCAAGGATGGTGATTTACTTACCTGGGGTTTGAACTCTCATGAGCCTCCTGCCCAAGCCGTTTCTTCCGACCACGATCCCGTACACGACATAACCAACAGGGTCAATCTTATGACCGGCCGAGATGAGCTGAGGGACGGAAGTCTTGAAAGCAATGAGAGCACCGGGAGCACCGCTGAACCGTCGACCTC
Source organism: Aureobasidium lini (assembly GCA_022813425.1). Taxonomy (NCBI): domain Eukaryota; kingdom Fungi; phylum Ascomycota; class Dothideomycetes; order Dothideales; family Saccotheciaceae; genus Aureobasidium; species Aureobasidium lini. Next base: position 434,818 of record JAKLML010000015.1, read on the forward strand.
GCCAAAAAGGCGCCTGGCCATCTCCGATCTGGTCAACAACACTTGACGAACAACGAGACGACTCCCACACATCACTGTCGCCCCGTCGATCTTGACCACCGCAGTGCCTTACAGGAACCTGGTCAGCGTCTCTGCCTTTGTGCCATCTCACTTTCGCCGAGCCATCATCGAGGCGCATCATCTATTCGACGCAGTCAGCATATACTATCGACTCGACCTGTCGTCGCCGAGTTCTTGCATCATGGCAGTATCCGCGACTCGCACAGTCGACGCTACCAGAGCTTCGATACCCGTCTGTCCTGGAAGCAACCAACGCACATATCGACATCGGTCGGGAATGAGTAGAGCAGTCTGCTTCCTTTCAACCTTCCGTTCCCCCGTAGGAGGTGTTGGGGTTTCGAAAAACTTGAATGCGACATAGTTGTGGAAGGTCGTGATGGTGCAAGCTAAGAGTCGGTAGTATGGACGCCCAACACGAAGTTTGCAGGCTTGACCGGCAGCCACCATGGACTAGACATGCCTCCATGGTGGATGATACATCCGGAACGTCTCTCTAGCAGTGACTGCGCCTCGATCAGGTACCGGCGCCTGCCACGTTGCCGCTTGGTGACCATACGGTTTGCGCGGATGGTATGCTGTCTGGCATGGATGGACATAGGATATAGGACACATGTCAGCACCTATTGAGATTACTTAGACGTCAGCAGGTAAACTCGAATCTCAAGGGACTTGCTCCTGTCGGTCGATCTCCGGCGTCGTCTGTTAGCCCCCCTCTCTCCGTGCAACATACCCGCGTAAGACTCCTTTCGAGACCGTCGTCTCTACGGACGACAGTACCTGCATCTCGAGAGTACCTTGCTGCTCTCTGTGAGTCACTCACAGTGCGATACTTACGTTAGACCGAGCGCCTGCCAAAAACGACTCCGCCTTGTCAGATTCCCCTGCATGATCTGCCGCAGCCCGCGCGTATGTGTCCTGTCCTCTTGCTGCTCCAGGTCCTTGACCTCCTGCCGACCGAGTGCTACCGTTGTTGTCCGCAGACAGCGGTGCCCAGCACAACGAAAATCGGCAGGTGGTGACAAGAGACGAGCAAACAAGAGGTCGTCTCAAAGACATGCCCTAAAGGCTTTTTGCTACGCTAACCCCGGATCGAGTGGCCACTCTTTCTCGATGTGGACGCGGAGCCTCAGGAGTCGCGACTCATGACAAGTCGACACGAAAGGTGATGTGCTCCTGGTGACTTGCGCTCTCGCAGTCATCTGACATAGAATTGGTCAAGAGCATGCCTCACAGCACACAACACCAACTGTACCACGCGTAGAGCAACCCGAGCCCTCCCCGAACAGATGTGCGGTCAACAATTGGGCCTCCTTGTATGATTGAGGCTCTGCTCCCCTTGGCAGCGTTGGAAAAGACAGAGATTACGAGATGACATTTTTGGACGGGGAAAACTCCGTAGAACATGACGCGCTTTTTGTCACACCAGCATTTGCTTGCAGGACGTCTCTTTCGACTTGTTTCTTCTCTCGTCTTATGTCTTTACATTAAACAGAGCGATTGGATGATGTTCGGACTCAGTATACATGTTGCACAGCTTTGGTTCGTAAGAGAAACAGTGAATCTCTTCACAACAAGCTTTGAGAATTTAGCCGGAGTGCACTCCACGGCATACGTATTCGGCTTACCAAAGCTATGGAAACGGAATGCTTTGGGATCTGAAGACCAGAAGGGGTTTCCAACCACTGTGGATCATATCTTGAAGATGAGGGTACTTTATAAACATCCAACAAGGCTTTCGCATACGGATATCATAACACAACTCGCACGTCGCCATAGCTGCCACTTACCACCAGTCGTGAATACAAGCCCTTCATCTGCAATCAGATACAACCCCAACCATTTCCGTATTGTATAACATTCAACCAGTCAACAGAAAAATCGCACACCTATTTACAGTACTCGCTTGCATGCCTCTTTCATTTCGCCTGCACGTTTACAAGCTACAGCGGACCCATCAACACACAAGAGGTTTTTGAGGTCCGCAACACAACAGCCTACCTGCATGAAATATCCTACACTGCCACCCGCATCTCGATGCCAAAACCACCTTTGCCCTACATAAAATCGCCTAGCCATGATTTGTTCCACTATATACGGGGCAACGGCATCCGAGAATCGCGGCGTACTGTACCCTATCTGGTGTAGGCACTTTTCCATACCTTTTAATCCTTGAATCGGTGGATCTGGGCGGCTATCTATATCACATGCATGCATCTTGGGTTATAGCATCTTTGATTTCATCGCTTATATCATACATGTTCTGTTTTGATATCTCATCACTTGTTATAGCCCAGCCACATTATCTTCCGCCAAGTGTCAGATGACGGATCCTTGTGACAGAGGTATTGTTGTAGAGCTAGGTTTTAGGAGACAAAAGGTGTTGAGGTGAGTGTGATCTATATCACATCTTTCGATATCGAATCCTTTGGTTGCGGAAAACTGCGACTTCTAGATAGGGAGTAGTAGATTAAGGATCGATATCACGGCAGTGCTATCGCATATATCGTTTGCCGACATGTATACGATAGGGCAGGGGCGGCTAAAAGAGGAATAAATTCCCGTAAGATCTCTGGGGGGGGGGGGGGGGAAGAAATAGAGACGTGATGTATCTTATTGATATGGGAAAGGTGCCGATTGGTGATATGTTGACCGCTACTTCTCGTTTATGGTATTGATCTTTCCAAGGTCAGGTTTATTCAAAGGGAGAATTGTTATCAAATGGTTCTGGAACTGAGGTTCGTTCTGTGAATTATCATCTTTTTAAAAAGATGGCAATGGTGGTGGACTAGTAGCCAAAATAATTCAGGTGCATGATATGGAGAAGTCGTCAAGGTTCTTGTTTGCCAATTGGCAAAAAGTCCTCGTTATTCCCCCTTCCATGATCCGAAAAAGTGATGGCCTCCCCCCTGCTCAAATGTCGCTGATTTCGCTTCGACGTTTTTGCCTTGTTGGCCCTTTCCCATAGAGATATCATATCTTTCCGTTCTCGCGTTACTTGCTTCTTTTCCGCTTCTGCTGGAGTTATCTCGATTTTCTCATCCCCATCTGAGTGTCGTTTGTTTTGGCGCTTTGTCAGTCTTCTCCAGGCCTGGGAGCAATAATAGCACCATGCTCCCTAATGCCAGGAAAGACCTCAAGCACGCGTTTCGAGAAAGTCCAATTATTCGCATCGCACACGTGATCTTCGAATTCTTTCGTGAAGCGTAGGCATCCGGCTACGGGATCGTGACAGACCGCTCTGTCTAATCCGTGGTTCCAGTTTATTATTGGTGCTGCGGTGACTTGATTTTCCGGTGTTAGCCAGTCTTCGTTGAAGGCTGTCATTAGCACGCCACGGATTGCTGGGCTTTTGAGTGTGGTTAGTGTATGGTGACAGAGGGCAGGGAGTGGTGTGGGACGTACTGTGGTGCTAGATCTAGAGCTGGACTGTGTGGTATAAATCTCTGGCTGGGTAAGGGTCGCATGAGTGCAGGTATTCTGCGGTAGTGTTCGGAAGTGGGAAACAATATCCACTACATGTTGTCAGCATTTGGCCACGATACCTGGATTCAGAAGCACGTACTCTCAACAGAGGTGCCAATAAGACCATACTTGCCAGTTTGGCAAAGACGTCCGGATTGGCGAGACTCTTCATCATTTCACAGACAAACGTGCTGACCGAGTGTCCATCTTCCGGTATTCGGTCGCGGAAATAAAGGTCCAGGTTGATAAGATCTGATGTGCCCAAGACATCACGAGCGTTCATGCCATCTGCGATCATCTGTAACGTTGCATCTCTGAAACTCAGATATGCCCGGCCGAGCGCCTCGGATTCGAAGGTGTGGAGTGGTAGCATGCTGTATTCGGCAGTGGCATCGAGGTTCTTGAGTTGCTGCTGTTGGATGTTTTCAGGATAGCCGTTTGCCTTGATGGCACTGGAAAATGGCAGGTTGCCAAAGTCAGACCTCAAGCCGACATTGGAGCGCCGCTCGTAAGGATGTGTGCTTGCAGAGTTCTGCCGTGACCTTGTTAACGTAGTGTCGCTCATACGGACATCGGGCGGACTACGTCTGCTCTCGACTGATGAGTGTGGCTAGAGATCGATCAGTCAAGCTATCTCTTGGGCGAAAACATATGAATTGGCGTACAGTGGAACCAGACCCCCCGGTCTGCGCTGGCGATATATTTGACCAACTCACTGATCCTCGAGATTCATCCTCACGTTTGAGGACGAAATTGTCAGATCCACTTCCACCACTCCCTCCATCATAGTCAGCAAAATCGAAGGCATTCGTCTTCTCGTCCAGATTAAAGAGATCACGAGCAAATGCCGAGAATTCGGTATTATTCTGCGCCAATTGTCTGATCTGAGAAAATGCCGCTGCTGATGTCGAGTCGCCGGCTTCCAATTTCTTCAGCACGCGAAACACTTTCGACAAAGCCTTTTCGCTATTTCGAAGTTCGCGATTGCGTTCTTGTGCGTCCTTCCTTCCGTCGAACACACAGTCATTGCCTTCTGCCACGCAGCGAGAGCATGGCGCTGTGCCCGTGCACTAAACACATGGACAAGTCAGTGACCTGGTGCCGAATGCCGCAGATACCCATGGCACTACGCGGCTCGATCGTGATGGGAAAGGAGATATTTACCTTTGACCTACGCTTCCGACAAGGCTGACATGCAACGTTGACCTGTTTTCGTGGCTTTCTTGGACGGTATTGTGGCGGTAGGTCGATGGGTTTGCTTATAGGTTGTGATATGATAGGCACAACAGGTCGATTCGAAGGCTGGATGTTGGCCTGTAGTTGCGATGCATGCCCAGCAGAAGCGCTACCCCCACTGCCTGCAGTAGAGTGATCCGCGTGTCGTATCATCTCTGCTTGTTTCGATGATCGGTTTTGATTGTGCGATTGTCAGAAGGTCGTTCTGGGCAACACGCCTGGAGAGAAACTCCGGAGAAAAGATGGTTCGTTGTTTTTGACCTGGACCTAGAATTTCCGTCAGAGTCCCGGCGCGTGTTTGATCGGCGATCAGATTCAAAAAGCCCAGGGTCTAGAAGGAATGTTTAAGCCTCCATCTTGGCCGTTCAATGATCTAGGCTAACCTTGCTCGGCACCGAACACCCTTCTCCGCCGCCTATTTCTCCCATCGCCAGTCTACTCGTGCCCGAACGTCATTGGCTATATTCTGCATCAGTCCAGCCCTCACTTAATCTAACTTGCTCTCGCAACGACCGGTCAATGATCAAGGGAACAACGAACCGGTAGTGAGTGCATGGAAATGGCTCGTGCAGGAGACGGGAGGGGTCGATACCGGCAGCCGAAGGCCTAACTGGAAACAGGGCAAGGGAACTTTCGCATTAGGGCTGAGACACATCGGTTGCCGATCTTGTCACCGTGACAAGCATCTGACACGCCTGTGACACGGAGGCTTAATGGCCCCCAAGAAGTTCTGTTGATGATGGATGAGGTATGACTCGAGATGATGATGTGGACAAAGAATAGCATCCACCTCATCAGGACCGCGTGTCGCAGAAAACGGCAGACGGTCTAGTAAATTGGAGCGACAGCAGCTAGTGAGAGCGTGGAATAGTAGACCATGCTACTAAAATCAAAATCATCGTGCCTTTCGATGAGCATACATCAGCGTAGGAACGTACTGAGAATCAATGAGGAAGAACGGAGATTTCATGTTCGATGCTACCTTCTATGTATCCTTAACTCCTTCGTATGCAGATGCTAGCAATGCAATGAGAATCAACTCTCTAGAGTGTCTCCCATCCTCCAGTGTTCATGTCGCCCTCGAGTCTTCTGGAGATAACACTAGGAATGCCGTGGTTCAACCATGCCTCCCTGAGTAGCTTATCATATCTCTTCTGGTTGAGGAATAGCTGGTGGTGGCGACGCAGGGTAGGGTCGACCTCACCGTGACGGTCGAGGTAAGGCGCATGGTACCAGCTACCATGGCTGTGGTGCAGGAACAGAACCATGCACTTACGGATGTTGATGAAAATGCCGATGTTACCGCTACACCTTTATACTTGTTAGCAGAGTACACTGTGTGATGGAATATAGAGACTCACTTCTCGCGATGCTGGAAGCAACCGCCCTTGTTGCGGTCTGTCATGCAGCAACTAGCTTGACTGCAGAAGATCTCGCCACAGAACAGACAGATTGCAGGATCTGAAACCTCTTTGCCAGTTGTGGGACAGCGTCGCTTGATAGCTTCTTCCGTTAGAGTGTCGTAATGCTTGGGCAGCCCAACAAGCTCAAAGATAGCTGGATGACTGAGGTATTGCGCATCGATGCGCATTCTTTCCTTCGTGGCGGTACTAACAACTACACTGTTCACCCAGTGCGCTGCGATCTTCTGGAACTTTTCGTCATGTCCAAGTTGTGCCACAACTTCTTGAGGTGTCGGTAGACGGAGGATTCTGGCCAAACGTTGCAGCTCTGGCAACTCCGGATCCACGTTAGCATTAGCAAAGTCGACTCCAAAGTGAATATGAGTTAACAGTAGAGCCTTTCTGAGGAACGCTAAAGCGTATGTGTCAATCACTTTGCTCAGGGCTGGTGCATTCCATTCTAGGTCTGAGAAGTTTGCTTGAGCAAGGCTAGATCCTGAAGTGTGCGGGCTGAACTCCATGTCTTCATGGTTCTTGAACCATTCCTGGAATTTCTTGATTCCCGAAAGATCCCAGCTGCTTGGTTGGTGGTTCTCTGAGGCTTCTCTTAGAGAGGAACGACACAAAAACGCAAATATGACCTTAACCAGCTCTGCAGAATAACACAGCCGGAGAATGTGGTGCATACTTTGGCCCATGGGCACCTCATTGATTGCACAGCTCGTGAAGAAGTTAAACACATCGTGACCAAACAACGAAGCATCGGCTAGTGCTGGGTTTTCACCAGACTTGTCGCCAAGGACTTTTCTCAACTGACCAGCCCACGAGTTATGCACTCGGGCTTCTCTGAGATACTCGGGTATGCCGCTCTTGACAGCAGCTGTTGCAGTTGCGGTGCGAACCGTTTCGGACAGAATGCGCAAGGTCTTCATACTCTGCTCGGAAATTGAGTCGAGGAAGGTTCCAGATTCGCTGTCGATGGGATTCGCAACGCCTCTGTAGGAGATTTCAACACTTGAGACAGTGAAAGCCAAAATATTACAGAGCGTCTCGGCCAAGCGAATAGTCGAAGATTGTGTGCCAGGCTCCAGTCCAATGGTGTTGGGCTTCAGGGCACCGATGGGACTCAAGCTCTCCTCAATGCGGTTGTATGCTCTGCTGAGCTCCGAGGATGGCGCAGCAGGTCGGTTACGGTTGTCAAATCTGCTTGCAAGGTTGGTCAAGGTTTCCAACCGAGGTGTTAGGTTGACCAGCGCTTCCAGGCCGGGTAGACCGGTGGCGTTGTTGTTGAACTCGGCTGCCGCTCTGCGGACGATGTCCGGAAGAATTGACCTTGACTCTTCCTCGGAACTCGGTGCATCTGACTCAGGGTCTGATGAGCGAGCATCTGCAGATTGCGTAGAAGAGGATGCCTGTGGGTATGAAGATGCCAAAGTTTGGACCAAGGCCTTCTGCATATAATCCATATGTGCGTCGCGCACGGAGAGGCTTGACGGCAGTCTACCGACCTCATCAGCAACGCTAAGTGCCTCTTGGTCGAGGATCCATTGGTCGAAGGTGGTTTGCTGCTGATCGAGAATAGACGACGGGCGGTAATGCTTATCCTTCCAGATAATGGGAAGGAACGTGTTTCCTAGAGCTTTGCAGAGAGGGCAAATAAACTCCACTGTATCAGGTCTTTCCGGGTGGTTGCGTGAGATGTGCTGTGTATGTCTTCTCTTGGTGGCTACGAGATAAGCCTCAAAGCAACTGAAGTGCATGATGTGGCCGCAGCTGTTGAGCACTGGTCCTTGGAATGCACTGTTGTGAGGGAAGCCTTTCCCAAGACCTCTTCTTTCTTGGCTACTCTTTGAACCATCTGTATTCACCTTTTCGACCATCTCTGTTGCAAATTTAGCAATGCCAAAAGGTCGGATCGCATCTGCAGATTGGTCGAGATTCTCGGGTGTATCCAGAACCTCTTTGACGTAGTCCTTGTCGTCGAGAGGGGTCTGCCTGAGGATTTTGCTCGGTGCGATGAAGGCAAAAGTACCATAGACTCTGCTATCGTCGGTGTCTTCTTGACAAAGAATACACGGTTCTTTGGGGAAGGGGCACACTTTGGTCTCAACGGCCCTCTCCCTTAAATCATCGTCTTGGTCCATATCACTGTAGTCTTCTTCGTTCCAGTCCAAGCCTTGATTTTCCATGAAGGATGTTTGTTGGGCTTTGAACTGTGCCATCACTCGGGCCTGGCGCTCAAGCGCAGCTTTCTTCTTAGCCTCCTTGTCCTCAGACGGCTCAGGAGCAGCCTCAGCAGTAGATTGTCCATCAGCAGGCAACAACCTCAACTTGGCATTGGCAAACTCCTCTGGCCGCTTCTCAGACATTCGATCAAGTATACGCTTGGCCTTGGGGGCACAAGATGCGAATGCCTTGATCTTCGACAAACGGAAGAGAGCGTCCATGATGGTCTTGTCTGGGCTTTCCTCAGTCTGCGAAACTGAGATAGCTAATCTGACAAAGCTGTCTTCTGCAACCATCGGCTTTGGGCCCTTTGGAGTAGCTTCCTCCATCACAGCTAAGAGGGTGAGGTGGAGAATGACATGAAGCATTGTCTCAATGCGGGTGATTTGTGCGTTATCAACTGCCTCGTCATGGCGCAAACAGAACTCCAGGCCCCAGTATATGATCCCGCTGAAGAAAGTGGTCTGAGTGAATGCACCCAAGTGCTTGAAAAGTCCAGAATCGATCGGCTGAAGTTGAGGCTCGAAGACAATATCCGCTGCTGTCTGATTCGTCTTCTTGGCCATGTACTCCTTATAGACAGTCTCAGCTTCCTCGCGCTGATTGCGATTGTAGTAAGCATAATATGGGTCAATGGTCTCGATGAAGCGAGGATGCAACTCAAACGTGCCGGAGTCGTTCAAGCCTTCGGGAGCACGGAAGTTTGTCATATTCTCAAGGATTGTGTCGAACTCCTCTGAGTCTGCCACTCTATCGGTCAAACGGTTAGAAATGTCCGAGAATGACAACGGCTTGAAACAGAGAACATGGGCGATATCGCGCTGCAAGACCTTGACGTGCTGGCTTGGTTTGTCCTGGCCAGGCAGGAGATTCTGTCTCTCACTAAGCAGGATAATGAGCAGATGGAAGAACTCCTCTGTAACGTCAAGTCTCTGGTGCTCATCATATTCAGGACAAAGATCGAACGCGCCATTAACGAATCCGGACAAATTGAACCTGTCGACAATTTGAGCCAAGAACCTCTCGCCCATGGACTCATCCGCGCCTCCGCACAGCACAAGGCCAGCCTGGAGCATGAAGATATCTCGCTGATAGGAAACATCCCGCTGGGTAGTTCCGCGGTACTGATGCATCTGGTGACGAAGGGTCACACCATTGCGCACCCACATGCCAGCACGCATCTGAGCCAGCCAGGCACAGACTCGTAGAGGGTGTTCAAAGAGCATGGACATTATCTCAGCTGAATCATATGTTCCAACTTGTGGGGCCGTTTTCCAGCTTGTCTGCCAAGGATCTTTGAAGTCTGCTGGATCAAATTGCAGCACTCTGAGCATGTCCTCTCGCGGGACATGTACGCCAGCCTCAAGCAACCATGACAAGAGATAATGAAGGGGGTGGTGGAAACTCATGGACCCAGTCGCTACGTCGAATTGAGGCACACTGTAGCATCCATCCCGGCACGTCGCCTCGCGTCCAATTGCCTCAACGTATTTAGGTCTCTTCTTGTTTAGAAGATTCACGAAAGTTTGAGCTTCCTTGGTCTCGGCGCTCAGGAATCTGTTGCGCTCAAGACCGAAAGCATTGATGAATGTTGCTTGTGCAGCATGTCTAATCACGTTCTGCACAGGAGTCATGTCACCATCGTCGTTCCATCTGAAGGCTTCTGCGACTTGACGACACAGCCTGTTGATCTCCTTGATGATCAAAGTCGCGCTGATCCACGCGTCGGCTTCGTACTCGACGTGTTCGCCAACAGCACGAACATTGGGACAAATACCTTGATGAAGCTTGACCAAGTCCAAGAACTGCATCAGGTAACGAGGCTCGTTTCGCACTTTTTCTTGCACAAAAGCGGACTGAAACATGTAACGTGTGTCGAGGAAGAAGTGGAACATTCTTCTGTTGGTGACGGCGCCCGCATCAAAAGCAAGTGTCGCGCTTGGGTTGACGTCTTTGGGGAACCCTACCTGACGGGTGGTGAGGAAAGTGTACAGGATAGCAAGAAGATTCGTCAGGAAGTTGCCTCTCTCGACGACTTCTGCAGTAATAGACGGAGTTGTGAGCATCTGAACCGAAAGATTGATGATAGAGTGATCCGGTTCGCGATCGGCAATCAGGTAAAGCTGAGCCAGCATTGTGTAGAGACCAGCAAATCTCAGCCCTAGGATACGCTTGAATTGAGGTACAGTGACAACAGTGCTGATGTAGAGATGGCGCAGATCAACACGAAGTGTTTTCCACATTCTCAGATCGTACAATATAAGATAGTCGAGACGCACTCTTTGCCATAGATCCTCCGCTGGGCTAGACGCTGATTGTGATCTATACTCCTCTGGAGTTTCGAGCCAGTAACGAGCAGGTCGAGGAGGACGATTCGACTTGACTCTCACCTTCGGTGTTTTGGGAAGATTCGAAAAGGGTGCTGAGGGTTGAGAAGGAGGATCTGGTCTTGACGAAGGATGTTGTTCTCCGTCATCAGATTCATTCAGGGTCGCTGATCTTGTCCGGCGGCGAGTTGTTGGAGGCGGTGGAGGTGGTGCAGGATATCCGGCAAGAGTTGCTTCAAAGTTCTCAACAGGGCCTTCCGTGTCGACATCCACAAGATCAAGGTCCATATCGTTGTCGGCAAGAGCCATAGCGAGGGGATCGGCATTGTCGAGATCCAGGTCCATGGCTTCCTCTGCATCAATCTCATCCTGTCCTGCCATCATGAAATCTTCAATGGTCATATCATTTTCGTCGCCATCCTCGTCATCCTCGTCGTCTTCGTCGTCGTCGTCATTTTCAACATTGATTCTAACAACGTTGATACCAGCGAGAGGACGGAACCATCGAGCCTCCTGTCTTCGCTGTCTGACGTTCTCTTCGTGCTCATGATCGTCAATACCACCCTCTCCTATCGCAGCATTGGTGGCCTCGCTTCCCATGCGCCAGGGCCTGAGCAGTTCCTCGCAGATGGTGTTGCGAAGCACATGAGGGTCAGAAGCAATGGAACACCCCGAGATATCCGAGATCCAGTCGACTATCGAGCTGCACATCTGCTCGCGGAAGGTGTCTCTGGCAGAGCGAACGGTGACGGTGACTTTGAGTTGTTCTATGATGGCAGCCATACGTAAGAGTTCGGCGAGATCGGTGGAGTAGTGTATGATGCTTCGGCCGACGTCGTTGACCTCCATGGCCTTTTCCAGACCAAAGTTCTTTGTCTTTCTGCAAGCCTTGGCTACCTGGTTCTGTACATCGGTGACAGTGTGCTTTTCATCATTCCATAGAACCAAGGCATACTCTTCATCAGACTCGTCGACCTCGGCACCGCCGTAGAGATGTGAGGTAAGGCGCGAAAGAAGCTCGTCCCTTCGAACGGTATCCTCTGTTTTCGGTAGGCGTAGTTGCTCAGGCGAGCAGGAGAAAACATCACACATGTAGTCGAAGGCCTTTGCGACAGTCATGCGTACGACGTCGAGCAGCTCGTCAGGCAAGGTCGGTGTCTGACTCGTCTTTCCAGCAGCCTTCAATCCTGGTGTATCGTCGGTGCTATGAATGGTGCAATGCACGGGACGAACCCAGGCTTCGTCGTCGGCGCAGTCACAGCAGCCACTGTTGCCCGGAGAGACGCTGATGTAAACCATATGACCTTCGTGGTCGGACTCGGCAAAGCATCTTGCGCAGAGAACGCAGGTATCATCGGCGGCGCACGTCTTGCAGTGGTATGTAGATTCGCCAACCTTGAAGATGTGACCGCATGGGTGACCTTTTGCGGCAGCAGTGTATTCGGCACCATCGACAGCGCCCTGTGCATCGCGTAACACCCATTGGCCACCCTCGGGTACTCCGTTCGGAAACAAAAGGTGCAGCCTTGATTCATCATCTCCAACGAGAGAGCGGAAGAGGCGAGAGCGGAGGACTGAATCTGCCTCTTCTGTGTAGCGGTTGTTGAACTCTCTGGGCAAATCCCTGAGAAATATACCCAAGCTCTTTTCCTGATCTGAGATCTTCATGTTGGTCCACGGTCGTAGATAGGATTATGCGCCTGAATAGAACATGCCGCGGTGGATAGCGCGGGGTGGACGTGGATGCGTGCTGCTACTGGTTGTTTCGCGGTCTTTTGAATAGTTGTGGTAGACGGCGCAGGTGTTTCGAGGGACGTCCGTATGTAGGTTGGTATTCGACGTGAGTTTGCAGTTGTAGGGAAATGGCGATTGCCTTTGATCTTCTTGCCATTTCCAAAAGACCGAGCAGCTTCACTCGGCAGTGACGTTGCAGGCTTTGCGGAGAACTGCACCTCTTTTTGCAACCACCACTTTCACAATTTGTTTATCTATTAGCACTTGTTTCCTTGGAGAAGCATTAATATCTACCTTATCACTGGTTGCGGTTTTGATTTGAAAAGGATTGTGCCTTTTGAAAGGCCCCTTGCAATAGACAGGATCAGTCGGAGATTAATGCCGGTACATTAGATTCACATATCTGGGTCGCCAGAAATCACGTTTGCATGATGACCATATTGTGAAAAGGTAAGAAAAGGGTTCGTCTACCATCAGAATTGTCTGTATGATTACAAGTTTGAGAAGTCATCAAGCACCAGCCGCCATGAAACGCCCATCCCGCTATGCATCCACTGTCCAGCATCCAGATATCTAGTTCAGGTCGGCTGTGACGTTGGAGAACTCGCCCTTCTCGAGCTTGGTCTTCCAGAAGATGGGGTTGGTGTCGTTGAAGCCATGCTTGACCCAGCCCTCCTCCTTGACATGGTACAGGTTGATGTAACCACCAGAGTATGCATCTCTGTGTGTGGCGGCCAGGATACTGCGGCGGCCGAGTTCGAGAGCGTCCTCGTCTGACAAGTCGTAGCTGTATTCAGCGTCGAGCACACCGTAGGCGAATGTCTGACCGGAGCCAACACAGAAGAGGTTGCCGGCGAGGCGGGTGCCGTCACTGTCGATGTAGTAGAGAGCGGGTCCTTCTTGAGGTGTGACACCGGCGCACATGGTACCCTGTGAGATCATGTTAGCCATTTTGGATCGACGTCCTGGAAGCAGAGGCAACATACCATGCTCAAGCCCATGCCCTTGTATTGGTAGACCAGGTTGGCCAGAATCTTGGAGGCGGCGGCAACCGAGATACGGCGCTTGTGACGGAGCTCGTGAAGACGACATTGCATGCCGAGGTAGGCAAGCCAGTATTGACAGTCGGCGGCACCACCAGCCATGGTACCCAGCAGTTGGGGATTGATCTCAATAACCTTCTTGACGGTCTGACTGGCGATCCAGTTTCCTGCAGTGGCTCTGGAGTCGGTTGCCACAATGATACCGCCCTTGAATCTGAAGGCGAGGGTCGTTGTACCGTGAGCGAGCTTGATGGGGCAGCTGGGGTTCGAGTGGTCGTCGGTCATTGCGCGGAGCCATGATTGCGCCTGTGGCATGATTAGCTGCGTTTCCTAGATAGAAGGACGTGTGAGGCTCACTTGTGCGACAGGAGGGAGAGCGAACTTGAGATCGATGGCAGTGGGCATGGCATCAACTAGCTCCAGCTGGTCCTGCTCTTGATAGCCCTCATCCTTGAAGGCCGGTCTGCTGTACTGCGCCACCAAGCTGTCCATCTTGTCTTGCGCGTGTGTATGTGTGTCGGGCGGTGATGTATCTGAGAATTTGGAACGGCGATTCGGATGACAGGTAGTTCGATTCGGATGGCGGCGCGCAAAGTGCTTGGTGAAGGGGATGATTGATGGGCGAATGCAGCAGCAGCTGTTTGGGAGAGCTCACCCACGTCACGTCTTCCGAGCCGGCGGAGTTTCCCAAGCTCCGAGCATGACCCTGTCTCTATCTTTACCACAATTATCACACCATTTCCATGACATACAACTCCAACGTCACAGAATATGACCTGTCTGCTGTGTGTAAAAGACTTTGATGTTCGGTTCATTATCAGTGATACTGTTGATAATGCCCGGCACAAACTAAAGAACTCTCGAGTCCATGTCGCTTTGCAACATTGAATCCATTTGAGATCTGAGTCGAAAGCATTTGACATGCAACATACCGACCTCTTCTCTCGATTGAACCGGATTAGACTCAAATCTCCACATGAATGACCAGGCCGTACAAAATGTGTGGGACTCTAGGACATCTCAACACACAGACCGTCGGACCGTGGTAGTGAGCACATTTACTCAAACGATATATATATCCTTGTGGCACACTATTCAGACAACCTTCAACATGGTCGATTGGAGAGGCCATCCACGCGGCCGTGGTGATGATCGATTACATCAAGCAGCTGTCCAAATTTTACGCCATGTACTGATTCTGCCCGACTGCCCTTGACAAGACCGTACTGCGTAGTTCTCTTGAGTCTGAGAGGGTCGAAAAACCGAGACGTTCGCAAAGACGAGAAATCTCCCAAGCCCTCTTGTCATTTCATCTCATTCCATTTCATTTCCATTCTATTCTCCTGCGAGACTCTTTACTTTGATAGATGCTGGTGGCATTTCTCGAGACAAGTGCGATGATTTACGAAGTACGGCGTCGGGTTGTTTTGACATGAGGGTTGGCGTCAACATGAAGACGCGTAGCATTCAACAACATCACATCACTTCGATATCATGTCATATTCCCATCACGGAGGAGCCCAAGTATAGAAAAGTCTCTTCTTCAACAACCGGCATAGGCCAGTGTATCAATGAAAAGTGGGTACGATGTGATGAACACAAAGTGTGATATAAAAAATTGCAGAAGTGGAGGCCCCGAAGGACATCCATGAGAAGTCTTGTACGCGCTGTGCAATGCATCAAGTCTTCTCAGAAGTGTCGCCTTCTTGATCGCGAACTTCCCTCCAAGGTAAGTATATCAGAAAGAAAGAAAGAAGGGGTGTCCCTGGTGCAGGAGGGGAGGAGGCTTTTATAGAGAATTGGAGAGGGCAGACTGGCGCATTGATTACTAAGCGGATTACTAAGCAGCTTAGTAAGCAAGATTACGTAATCAATCTTGAGAGGTGAGCCGGGTGATCGTGGTTGTGAGACCGGAGGTGAACGGGGAACGGTGAAGTGAGGCCTGAGAGCGCTCTCAGAGCTCCAGCTCCTGAAACCCCCACCTTGAACCAATGCACAATTTCAAGCTCATCTTCACTTAGACAGTGCTCTGGTGTTCAATGGTGTTTTGTCGAAAATCTTGCTCAACATCCCGATATCTGTTGGCCTCTTCAACTTTGGCTGGCAATGTTTACCTGATATGACGTGTACTGTAGCAATCAACATTCGATATGCCGATATACCGAGCTTCCTCTTCCATGCTATGCTCTTTCCACCTTTACGTACTAACAAGAACAACCCAATCGCCTATCTGAGCAAAGCAGATATTTAGTCACCACACATCTACTCATCCTTCCTCCCACATATCTCTCGTAGCAATCATGGATACGTCAAAGCCCATCGACCCAAGTGACCTGTTCTCAGCCAAGGGCCTTACGGTTGTCATCACAGGAGGTGGGAGTGGTAAGTTTCATATCTTGACTCTCAAACATGAGGACCTTGCTGACATCGTACAGGTATCGGCCTCGCCTTTGCTACCAGTCTCGCAGGATCTGGAGCCGAGAAGGTGTACTTGCTAGGACGCAGAGTCAAGAACCTTGAAGACGCTGCCAAATCGACCAACCCTGATATCATTGTACCAGTCCAATGCGATGTTACCGACCAATCGTCCATCGACGCCGCCGTCAAGCAAATTGAAAAGCAGTCATCTCATATCGACGTCCTGATCAACAACGCTGGTGTTCTGGGTCCCGACCACAAGGGCATCAGTGATGCTCAGAGCATTCAGGAGCTACAAGAGATTATGAAAAGAGATTGGTCAGGCTGGGACACTTCGTTCCAAACAAACACTTCGGCCATTGTCAGTGTCAGCGCTGCTTTCCTGCATCTGCTCGACGCGGGCAACAAGAAGAGAGGCTGGGCTACAGGAAGAAGAGAGGTCCAAGAGAGAGTTGAAGGTGGCGATTCCAGCGACCCAAGATCAAGTCAGATCATCACTGTCGCCAGCATTGCCTCCTTCAACCGCTTCGTGACTGCTGGTCTGGCATACTCGGCGACCAAAGCTGGTGCTGCCATGCTAGGAAAGGCATTGGCTACTTTGCTCGCACCCTTCAACATCAGAAGCAACATTATTGCTCCAGGACGTGAGTGTATACATGCTGACATGGTTGCCGTATGGTGGACTAACATGACTTCAGGGTTCCCCTCCGACATGACTGCCGGCGATACTGGTTCATTCCCAGTCACTCAGATCCCTGCAAGTAGGTCTGGATCATACGAGGACATGGCAAGTATGATATTGTTCCTCGTTGGCAAGTCCGGAGCCTATCACAATGGCAATGTACAAGTGATTGACGGAGGACGCCTCAGCATGATGCCTTCGACGTACTGATTATCCAAAGCCCCTGCTAGCGTACTTGATGGTGAGATAGATACACCCATAATCCATTGAACATTTGCTTAGTACCCGATGTACTTGCTGATAAAGACTTGCTGCCTGATTTTTGAGTGAGTTGGTGGTGCCCAAGACCAAAGAGCGGTCTACCCAGGGACCTTGAACTCGGACTTTAGTCAAAAGTCAAATAAAGAAAAAAAGATACTCTTAGGCATCAAGGCAGTAGATGCATGCATGCACGCCAAATGTCGAGCCGTGGTACTGGACCCTACTTGGCTGCCCGACGCTGCATTGACGAATCAGCATCATCGTCTCGGACGTCGGACGGGCTGCGTTCCTCGAGCTGTTGGGTACGACACGTCCGGACGAATCGAACACCATGCCATGACAGCTGTCAATGGTGTACTGTTAGCTTCGCACGACATGTACAACGTCTCGGAATCTACTGGACAGTTTTCGTTGCCTGATGCCACGGATGCCCAAAGGAATTTATTGTTCTGCTGCGGCAGCTTCGGGTTGCGAGACTATAGGCTCCACGAGGCACTGCATGGCAACCACGACTTTCAAGGATCCATTCATGCGCCTGCCCGTATGCCTTGAGTTATTGGAGGAGGATACGTCCAACTTAGCCGAAGTGAGTACAAAGGCAAGGGGTGATATAGAAGAGACGGAAGCCTCGCCTATCCCGCATCCATTGGCACTCAGCTGACTGTTGAGTGACGCGGGAAGGATGGTTCGAGGTCTTGAGGTGGTGAGGCGGGATGGTAGATGTAGCGAACGAGTTTCGTGATGAGGGTTGTGGGAGGGAGAGGATGGGGACAATGAGGATCAATAAGTAAGTGCAGCGCTACGCTCGTCTCAATCATCTTCTTATTCTCACTCTCTATCTTTCCATCTCTCCCATTCCAAAGTCAAAGATCCTTTCATACCAGAACAATGCCTTCCGCAACATACACCTACGCTGTCCAACCTACTGCTCCGTGGGCGGTCTCGACGAAGACATCAGCGTACACAGCTGCATCTCAACCTTACCAACCATCACCGGTCTATGGCCAGCTCTACCAGCCACCACCATCGCGATCCGAAAGCATCACCACAGGGGGAGGCTCATACTCAATTCCGAGCAGAGCCCAGTCAGTAAGCTCTTACTCGGGTAGTGAGAGTAACAGTCCTGTCGATGCACTTGGTTACATGGGCGAGCGGCTTAACAGGGCGATGGATCCTACTCCCCTGGATCGCAGCCTAGCAGTACAAGCTCAAAGGTAGGATACACTACCATGCTTGGAGTGTGCCTCTGACATCGTGACTAGATCTGGAGAGCTTAATGCCAAAACTCGAGAACTGCAGGCTCTTCAAGCATTGGCACAATCTCGACTCAAGTCTGCCAGACGAAACTTTGCCGATGGCATTCAAGCTGCCAAAGATGTCCAGCGAGATCTTGAATGGACACAAGGGAGAGTTGGGTAAGTGTCAATGTTGCTACAGATGTCAACAATGATGACTGACTGAGGACTAGAGCATTGAATCAACGAGCGGCGCAGAGGTGGCCGGCTCAATACGCAACAGCGAGTTCACGCTTTCCTCCTCTTGAAGACTACTGAGACCGGAGCTGTTCTGTTGGACAGGGTATTGCCAAACAAAAGGATGTTTGATGCATGTCTTGTTAAGAGTGTCAATGTTGCCTCGGAAGGTCAGTGTCCAGGGCGTTCCAGCAGTCTGGTAGTTTTCAAAGAGATGTATTCTGAGTCGCACAGTTTCACATGTGCAAACAAAAAGTGAAGGACGAGTGACTGAATGCATCTGACTCGTCCGCAAACGGGGGTGTTCAATCTGGTGAAGTCTCGTCTGTTCGTCCACGTAACTTCTCAATTTCAATTGCAACAGAAGTGCAACCACCATGTCATCTTCGGACCATTCTACACGACTCTACAGATGGAGACAGAAGAAGGAGCAGGAGGATCTCCAAGAGTTTGGTATGCATCTTGAGGTAAGAAGGAAGTCCCGACGGCATGTGCCGTGCCAAGCACAAAAGATGGGTGAAGGCTCTCAAGACAGGAAGGCTCGCCCAGCCACACCCTCTGCAGCGTCATTTGACACAAGTTTATCGACTTTCTCTCAATACCATCGCATCTGTTCGATATTAACAGATCCATTGTTCAGTTTACCCCCAAGATTGACCGCCGCATCGGTTCCAACATGTCGCGCTCCGCTACCACCCTCTACGTTTCCGGCTTTGGTCCCGCAACCCGCGCCCGTGACCTCGCCTATGAGTTCGAACGGTATGCAACCAATTGCATCTTGTCATTTGCGCATTGCGCCTGTGATGCGCAGATGGCAAGCTTCGACTTCCAATGGCCTGACGCTGACTTGCAATAGCTACGGCCGCCTTGTCCGTTGTGACATTCCCGCTCCCCGTACCTCTTCTAGCAGACTGTGAGTGCTTCTCTGGCACGTCAACCTCCCCAGCACACCGCTAACCTCTGCATCAGTTTCGCCTTTGTTGAGTACGAGAGCCGTCGCGACGCCGATGATGCTTACCATGAGATGCACAACCGCCGCATCAGCCGCAGCGAGGAATTGAAGATTGAGGTTCGCTCGCACCCGCTACGCCTTCAACCGACAACGAAAGACTGACGTTTTTGACAGTGGGCCAGAACTCCTCCTTCCGCCTCCTGGCGCTTCGATGCTGGCCGTCCCCCTCGTGGTGAGCGCGGTGATCGTGGTGACCGTGGCGATCGTGCAGAGCGTGGCGATCGTGGTGACCGCCGCGACCGTTCTCCCCGTCGCCGCTCCATCAGCCCTGCACCTCGTTCCCGCCGTGGTGACAACTCTCCTCGCAAGGAAGACCGCCGTGAGCGCGACTACGACCGCCGCGACCGCACCCGTAGCCCCGAGGACCGTGAGCGCGAGAGAGAGCGCGATGTGAGAGAGCGTGATGATGACCGCGAACGCGACGCCAAGCGTGAAGACGATCGTGAGCCTGAGGAACGCCCTCGTGAGGACCGCGAGGACCGCGAGAAAGAAGAACGCGCGCCTAACGGCGAGGAGGCCAAGGGTAAGGACAACTGGTTTGCGGAATACATGTGAAAACAATGCTGACATACTGCTCTATAGAACCCGCCGTGGAGTCTCCTCCTGCCGCCGCAGCCCACGATGACCTCGACACGGCAGAGTAGTAGCCCTGCGCTCAAGTCATTCTTACTCCACTAACCCCATCACTGATAGCGTGAGCTATTCCAACTGGGATAGTGACAGATTCGGAGTCGCAATCAGTCACACCTGGCCGGCATGATTCACCTTTCCCCCTCACAGAGCTGAAACCTCATCGCCTCCTGCAGCGTTCCAATTAATGGGTAAAATGCGCGAGGTTTCATGCTATTGATGCCCTTTTTCAACGTTATGTTTTTTTGCTGTTGGGGATGCTTCTACGGCGGGCGTTTTCACTCGAGATTGATAAAAATTAGCAGCAGCGGTTCGACCTGTTCGTACGAGGCGAGCGAACACACGAGCGACACGCACAATCGATATCGTATCCAATCAATATATCAACCATCCGACATCCTCCCACGAAGCGATTGATCCACGAGATCAAACGAAATGCGAATTCGAATCGATCCCTTCCCCCTTCCGTATATCGTCCACGATCCACACCATGAATTCTAGTCCCGCCGTCGTTTTCCGTCTCTCGTCTACTCACCCTTTCCGAACCCCCCTTCGCGACCGACTTTGATCCAACTCGATACATCGACTTCTTGCGCGTTACATTCTCCCGAAGGTAATTCCATATTCATCGTAGGTTCTGTTATGTGGTTTGAGAACGGGCGTGTGGACCATATGTTTGCTCCCTCCGGCGCTGGCTGTAAGTCCTGCGACACCTCAGTAGATGTGGGCAGAATCTGCAATCATCTGGTTCGTTGCCGAAGTTTGCAAGGTGTTCGTCTAGTCTCTCTTCTGCCTACTTGATAAAGAAATGTACGCTTTGATTTGCTAGCCATTGACGTGCCTTCGAAATTCACGTTTGCTTTTCTTTTGATCAAATCGTTTATGTGGCAGCTATCTGAATATTGTTGCTCAGCCTTTGCAGGAGAGCTTTTGAACATCGCTCGAGAGCTACCAACGTCTCTCTTTCGGCAATCTCAAAGCGCTAGGTAGACAGTCTCGCCATCTTCTGCGGTTCCAGTCAAGGAGCTTCTGTTGTCCCGACTGCGATTGACGATAGACATTTTGTCCATGGAACACGATCATGTTCCACTCTGTATTGACATGGATTCAACATTATTTCTATACGGAATTCTGGGTATCTAGTCTAATTATTGACAAAAGAAAATCTACTCCAACTCCTAATCGTCTTGCCGTATTTGAAAAACACAATCGGCACTGGCACCATGACCAAACACACAAACGCCAATACCGAGCAAGCCCATCCCGTCCCCAGACCTTCAAACATCGGACCTGCAAACAAAGGGAAGGAAGAAGATACAATACTTCGTACAACGATGTGGATGGACATAGCAGAATTACTGTGGATGAGGTATGTGTCGACGATGTATACGATGCCGGCGATGAAGATGAGTAGGAGGCCGAGACCTACGGAGAAGGCGGCGATGACTTGGGATGCCCAGTGTGTGTCTTGTGACCATCCTAGCCAGAAGAGGGAGGGAGGTAGGATGATGGCGCCTAGGATCATGGGTGGAAGACGGTCTTCGGGTTCTGCGCCTTGGTTCGCCAGCCAGCGTTTCTTGTACCATGTTAAGGTGAAGATGGAGAAGAGTATTCCGGCGGTGATGATGCCAAGTGTTACGGCGGCAAAGGGTAGGTAAGAGACTGATGGGCTCCACCCACGGTTGCGAAAAGAGAATGGGATGGCTTGGTATGACAGGAAGAGTGTTCCATACACGATAGTGAGATAGATCGTGCAAAAGATAAGGATGGGCTCCTGAACGAACATGCGAACTGGCTTGGTAGCATATTTCTGCACCAGAATCTTTATGTCGATGGGAGTTTCCTCGAATTTGGCATGAAGATCTGAGTTTCCAGTCTGGCGGCGAAGTCGTTTAGCTTTGCGCTTGAGAAGGACAGGCTCAAAAGTCTCGCGTATAATCAAGAGACCGAAGAAGCCAACCAGACCAACAAAGATGAGCGTAAGCCAGGCTGTCCATCTCCAGTTCAGATGGTTTGTTGCGTAGGCGCCGATGATGGGGGCAAATGTCGATCCAAGATTGATACAGGTGGATGATAATCCCAGCCCAACACCTCTAGTGATTGGCGGCCAGATATCCACAAACATTCCTGATACCACGGCGAAGATGGCACTGCCGAACAGTCCCTGGAGGAAGCGGCATACAAGGATAGTTTGGACGTTTGAGGCCACTGCTTCGGGAATCTGCCAAAGACCTAAACCAAAGAGACCTGTCCACAGAGGAATGGTACGACCCCAAACTTCACTCATGGGGCCGAAGATAAGAGGACCAGCGGCGAATCCAAGGATGTGTAACGTGATACCCAGGTTCATCACCTCATGCGAGACACCATACTGCTGTGCAGTGATTCTAGTAGCCGGACCGAAAATACTAGCAGACATTGAGGTCGCGATGACGAAGCAACTGGCTGTGATGGAGAAGCATACTTTACGCCACATAGGCCAGTTCATCGGTCTTGCTGGATCATCATCACTGTCCCAAAGCACAATGTTGGGGTCTGTTTCGAAGCCGTCATGGTCATGGCATGGTTCTCCTTCCTCGTCGGTGAGACCTTGTTTACAGCGAGGACACGTTGGATGCGGTGGCTTTCGCGATGTGGTACGTTTGAGAGTAATGCCATTGTCGTCTGATCCTGAAGACTCAATATCCTGTTCAAAGGATTCTTTGCTGAAGTGGGGTGATTCGGCTTCCTCAAGTCGATGTTGTTGCTCGTGAAGCCCTTCTTGCTTCTCCAGATCTGTGTCCATGACGAAAGTTTATTGCTCAAAGAAAGGCGGATGATGATAGACCAATTGCCGCCTGAGACGCATGGGTTTCCCGTTGAAAGTTGTTATTGAATGATTGGGCGTAATATTTTCGAAAGAAAACAGGTTGCAGCGAGACGGGACAAGAACGAAGATAAAAGGAAACTTGATCCCGCGAGATCGCCTTCGGCCAAAGACAAGCATCCGGCGTGCTTCAGCCGAACTCCCTTGGCAACGACCATATTCATCACCCAGTCGGACCATTGTGACTCTTCTACATGATCTTGACGGCATTTGCTCTTGATTTTGTGACCACTCTCGATTCCATCGTTTCATGGCTGTGTGACGCGGATGCGGACAGTCTCACCACTTTCTCATGTCCGCCGACGCTGCACCGGCGACCATAATTCCTGACTTCTATCTCAATTCACGCATATTGCCGTAAAGCTACCCGTCACAGTAGACACTCTTTTTGGCCCAGTCTGTTGCGTTCAAGACTGCGGAGTCATAAAAGTCAAATATGATCGTATGGTTGGACGGCAGGCTTTCGCGGTAAGAAATCCGTGCCTCGTAACGAGGGCATAGGGCAAGCAGGTGCGCGTTGCGAGAAGTAGAATGTACCTCCGGAAAAGCTCTTTTCCGAGGCTGCTTAACATCGTTTGCCTAACATGTCGAGCTTGACAGCCTTTTGCCATTGACAATCCAGTCACGACCTGCGATCGAATGCCGACAGGAGCTGACACACAGTTGTACACGCATCACCATATCAAATAAAGCTCGGGCAGAAAGAAAGGTTATGATGAATTTAAGAATCTGTAAGAGAGTGTGGTGTTTCTTCCCGACTGCGACGATGCTCAAAAAACTCCCTGATATGAGAGAATAACAAGCAAGGAAGCTTCAACCCATTCTCTATGGGTGCAGGTCCTCAAAGACTACGAACAAGTAACTCCTCTTTGACAATGCAACCTTGAGCAGCCCAAACCCCGTGAGGAAACTGCGACCCGAAAAAGAAAAGCACTGTGTCTCGTGCTATTGTCGCCAATCTCTCCTTGCTCCTCTTGGAAGCCAGCCTTGACATCTGCGATTTGCCGGCAGACCAGAGGCCGAATCTCAGTACATCTTGCTCTTCTTCAGCTTTGCCTCCATTGCCTCCTTCTTGTCTTGTGCAAACTTGTTGACAGCCAAGTTGTTGAAGTGACGCTTGACAGGATCCAACTTCTTGCGCTCGAACATCTCTCTCTGAATCTTCGACATGTCGGAAAGCTTCTCCTGGCGAATGGCCTCACGACGTTCTTCGGAAGTAGAGCTCATCATCTTGCGGGCAAGCTGACCGACGGCCCTCTGTTCTTCGAAGCTGAAGCTGTGCTCGTTCTTGAGAACTTGCTTGTCGGTGGCCATCTCCTTCAAGATCTTGAGACCCTTCTCTGAAAGCTTCAGGTCCATCAACACCAAGAGGGTGCGCACAGACTGCTGGAACTGATCCAAGCTGACTCCTTTGTCCTCCTTTTCGACCTTCTCGAGTTTTGCTCTGCTCTCGGAGAAGAAGGCCTCGCGGAAGAGCTGCAGCTCGTCACCAAGGAGGTCCTGACCGATGCCCATGTTGTTCCACAGGCACTGGATGTCGTTCTTGATGTTGTCGACCCATGCCTTGTCGTCGACCTCCTGCTGAGCAGCCTTCTCCTTGTCGTCGCGCTTGTCGGGACCTCGTTGTTTGCCGCCGCCCAAGCGAGCAACCGGGTCAGACAGCCAGAAACCCATACGCTCAGCCAGCTGGAGGAGGTAGCTGCGGTCCTCGGCATAGTAGTCCAGAGCGTGAGGGGGTCTAGGGGGGTTGATCTCTACGATGGAGGTCTCGACGTTGGGGATCACGTCGTAGCCCTGCTCGTCGGTCTGGTCGGTCTCGACAAGCGTGTAGTCACGGTTCAGCTCGGTGCCGCCAGATTCATGACGGTCGGCCTCGTTGGGCTCCTTGACCCTGTCTTTCCATTGAGATGGACGTAACGACATGTTTGAGTGTGTTGGGACCTGGGTGTCGTGTCTTGTAGTCGATGGTTGTGTGCTTGTGGTGCCTGGTGACCGACTGGGATTGAGATTGTCGTGATGAGATCTCCCTGAACCGACTGAGCTGAGTTTATATCTGCTGCTTGCCGAGTGTTTGTCGTCGTTCCGGTTCGACGCGGAAACTAAAGCTCCAAACAGAAGCTGGCGGATCATTCTTTCACCAACTGGTTACTACATGTGGTTTGCTATCTGTCCCCCTTGGTTGTGGATCAGCAGAAATACGACACACTGAAGATCGACAAAGGCAGCTGTACATACAACATGTTTATCAAGAGTGTTGGAGGATCTTCTCTCTGCTCTTTCACCCCCTTCTTTGATCTGGATTCAGGAGAGCGTGTTGGCCAAAACTCCCTGGGCAATAGCCAACACGTCATGTACCTCGTAACATGGACGTAGCCGCAGAAGAATTGACCCGGCGCAGTCTCTTCCCGTAAGGCTTCTAAACTGCATGTAAAAAGGCAGGATGCCTTTGATGATCAGGTACACGTCCATTGAGGCCGGCGCTTCTTATTGATCTCTTGAGACAACCACATCAAAACCAAAAACATTGTGCCTTTTCAAGGCCGTTTTGTAAGGCGTCTCGTCAGGCTGAGAATTAGGTCCCAGTGCGATTTGTATGCCCCTACCCTGTGTTACTGCTAATTTGTTGTGCGAAAAAGAGTCCCGAAAGACTCTGGTCATTTCCCCAAGCCCCTGCTAGCTATACTTTGCGGGCCTGAACAAGCATCTCGTAGGCCATACTGTAGAGACGCTCTCTCTGCAAAAGGTAGGGTAAGTTGAGTATCACATGGAGATGCAGAGTGCTATTGCTTGATAAAACGAAGACTCTGAGGATGCTTTGAACATGATCGAGTGTTTGATATTTGGTTCGCTTCTAGCAGGTCTACGTAACCATCACATGATAGTCTTCTGCAGATCGACAGCATGATATGCTGACTCCCTTAAGGAAAGGGCTCTACTTCTGGCCATGGTATTTCGATCTCAGCTAGCGATTCACGCATTTCATCCATGGTGCTCACGCGGGCTATGCAACATAGACAGAGTTTCTTCTCGGCCACTATATATGCTTTTACATCATCTTCATCGTTATTGTCATAATGCCAGGATGCTTCTCTATCGCCATCACTCGACTCCAGGACTTTGATGAGAAGCTCGTTTGCGAGCGAAAGTAGTCCGGTCATCTGTGCGTATCTGGTCTGTATTGCGAGCGGAGAAGGTGCAGCACAATGATGTATCTATGTGATTTTGTGTAAGCGTCCGGCATGCTTAAAGAAACTCACACCCACGTGGCTCCCTTTTCCTCCAAGCATTGGAACACGTAACCTCGAGGGGTATCAGTTGACCTGCCAAACTTATCCTCAGACCTCTCTTCTCTCTGACCAACAATGTGTGACAGTACCAAAGTCTTTCCCGAGAGAATCGCGAGACACGAAGCAAAGGAGAGGGCCAAGAGCCAACACGAGTTTCGACTGGAGTGGGCCCTATTACAAGAGCAAAAAAAGAGCGAGAAGCTGTACAGATTACTAAGGGAGGAGGAAAAGAGGAATGAAGAGCTCTTCGGAGCTCTAGAAACTTCACGCAAGAAGTGTCGAGAGACAAAGGCAAAACTGGTGAACAAGACACTGTCCGAAGAAATCGAGCTTCGGAGCATCAAGAATGTGAGCATTCCCAATTACGAGCTTTGAATGTACCGTGAGCGGATGTTGCTGACGATGCTCTCAGACTTTGCCGACGCGTACAGATGGCAGGAAGAAAGGTTCAAAAAGTGTTGCAAAGGTTGAACGAGAGATGATCACACTCTGGTACATCGACACCACAGGCAGGCAGCTTGTCAAGATCTACAAAGACACTCCGATGAGCATGCCCTTGGTGAACTTCCGAGAAATACATCCAAACACCTTCTCGAGGACCGGGTCCTACTCATATGGGAACGCAATCAAATTCGAGGTACCATTAATCTTCGACGACGATACTCCAGAATCTGTAAGTTTGTAACATTGAATTTGACTAAAATTCATCAACTTATCATCTC
Source organism: Aureobasidium lini (assembly GCA_022813425.1). NCBI lineage: Eukaryota > Fungi > Ascomycota > Dothideomycetes > Dothideales > Saccotheciaceae > Aureobasidium > Aureobasidium lini. Next base: position 461,659 of record JAKLML010000015.1, read on the forward strand.
GTGCAACAACAGCTAGGTTTGAAGGACTACGACGAGATCACTGTGTATCAGGCGTGCGCAGCTTCACCGGAAGCTATGATGGAGGCATCGAGAGTGACAGTCAAAGGCTTAGAAGCCCAACAAAAGAGAAATAGAGGAGGGACGAAGTAACAGGTATTCCCACCGTTGCTTTTCCAATGGAGTCTTGGTGCACTTCAAAACACAGAATGAAGACTTGTGTCGAGGAGCGTTCTGGGTAGTTGCTTCCTCGAGAACCTACGAAACTTCCCTGAAGTCTAACTTGTTCGTAAACTCTGTCGTCATGAAACTCGCTGATTTGTGATTTGAGTTTATTTGAGTGCATTTGTCGCGCTTTCGATCACATGAGAGCTCCAATGAATCCGTCATGTAGACATTCCTCCCCATCGTGACAACTTTCTACGCTCAATCTGTTTCGAATCTGGAGATGTCTTCACGCAGTCCGCCTCTCCAGAAAGGTCGAAGAAGTAAAAAGTGGGTCAGTGACCACGAGAGTGACCGTGGAGACTACATGAAATGGTTTAGCAGCGAGAAAGAGAAGGAGGACCTTCTAGAATTGCTACAGAAGGAGCAAGCCAACTACCAAAAGCTGGAATTGGACTATCAAGACCTTCTTGAGAGATTCGAAGCGCTTCAGGTATCGTCCCTGAGGTCTGGGACCACCTCTGATGACGGTATAATGACGCCCGACACTGTATGCTCAAACATCAATACTAGAGAGCCTCGCTAACCAAGTTTGCTTCAGACTCTGCCTTCCTTCACGAGCGATGCCGAGACTGTTAGGCCCGATGGTCCAGTCGAAAGAGCTTCGGTCATTTTGTCTTTCATATACCCTGGCAAGAGCTCATGCGATCAAGGAAAAGCCCTCTTGAAGATGTACAGAGACACACCTATGAGCGAGGCTCTGTCTCATTATCGTCGAACGCACCCGGATGTGACCTTCAAGACTCGCGGTTCTCGAAAGAACTCGGGCCAGTATGTCGATATCTTCGAGACCGACACTGCAAACTCGGTAGTTTTATTCCTCGTCCCTTGCTGTCTGTATCCAGTTCTCTAATAGATAGCAGCTCCATCTACAGCAGTTTGATGAGATTCATGTCTTCCCGAATGGATCTTCGCCACATCTTATTGATCTGACAGCACCTCCAAAGGGCTGGTCGAATCCATTTTCATGGTTCAGGTCCAAGACGAGCAAGGAAAACGGTGGCTGCGGAGTTGAAACTGTTGTACAAAATATGAAGAACGAGGCGTCAGCATCAGCTGCACCCCCAAAGTACTCGGAAGCTCACATGAAGCATCGCAACTGACAGCCAGATCCATGTCTTGAATTTGCTCAAGCCTCACAGATAGTCATATATACTGAGTCACACCTATGCTCGAGTATAATTGTCTGCCTCCTCTACTTCCACTACTGACGTTCGAACTCTTTGCGCTTCGATAATAAACCATCACAATCAGCATAATCACCCCAGGCCTATTACATCGTCGATATGACTTTTTTCAACGCCCAGAGTGGAATCGCCCGGCCATCTACCACAGCCACAGGAGCAATGACCGGAACCAAACCCAAAACATCAACCAAACGCAAGATATCCAGCAGATGCAAGCCAGAAACCGAACTCAAAGTCGTGAAAAGGAGACGGGGTGAAAGTATCTTCGGCCCCTTCATTGAAGACGACAAGCCCAAGAAGGAAGCAACAACACCCCAGGATGAGCCTGAAGAGCAGGTATGGGAAGAGTATCTAACAGAAGATGGATGAGTGTTCAGCATGAGACTAATAGATGGTGTGGTCAGGAATCAGGCATCGGATCATCAACCAGCACCTCTGTCAGCGAAGATACTTGAGGAAATCAAGATAATGGAGACGGACATCCCAATATGCGTTTGTCCGTAGATGAGGATGAAAATGATACAACTTCTTCCACAGCGATCATGGAAGGGCTTCTGGTAGTACTATTGTGAATGGATGTAGCTGCATTGAACGGATCTTTCCCTAAGAGATTGTTCCAATGTAGCCCGGTTCCAGTTTTTCCCAGTTGCTAACCTCAAAGTTGCTCAATATATCTCTTCATATAGCCAGCCATCCTGAGTCACATGTAGACTCATGTTGAAGAACTTCATGTACACATATATCCGACTACAAGCCAACCGCTCTTCTCTTTCTTCTCGTCCCACATAACTTTCTCTTACGATAAGAACAAGGCTTCTAGCAACAAAATCAACCTCACAGATGAACAACATCGCCAGCAATCGGCATGACTTCCTTCACCTCCCAGAACACAACCATTACGAGCTCAACAACAGCAACCATGCCATCGAAACCTCAGCATCTCAACGACACCGCCCCAACTTCCTCAAGCAAAATCTCAAGCCTCAAATCTGCAACAACATTCTTCGCCACCCTCCATCAACACTCTATCCACCACCCCTTCCCAAAGACCCCAAAAATCCCAAAATCTCAACAATACAAGAAATAACCATGCTTCCCACATCCAGCATGAGCCACAGGAATCACAAGAGCCACAAAAACCACGAGGATCAGCAAGAGAGCAAGCAAAACCAAACATCCACAAGTTCTGCTTTGGACAAAGAGAAGAATCGCGAGTTCTCTCATGATGAGGAAACAAAGAAGATGAGAATGTGGTCGAATTTAGAGCCCAGAGAGTGTCGTCATGGCCAGTGGTTTCTCTGAAGCGACACGGGTAGCAAGGTGTCGAGGAAGATTTTATCTAAACACAAGCGACGAAAGCTTGAGGATATTTTGCATTACTGTGGAGCGATGAAATCAGAAGAGTAAAGGAGTGAAGGAGCGATTGAAGTGTAGATAGGAGTCTCCTTCCAAGGACATAACTCTCCTTCCAAAAGACACAACGAGAAGTCGGTGCTTGGGTCAAAGATCAGGACACAGGGCAATACTGTAAAGGTGTCAGACGTCACGGAGACTTTGTTGTGCAAGAGAGTACGCATACATATCGAGTACAGTGAGGGAATCATAAAATCGAATTTCAGAAAGAAAAAGTTGTAATTGCATCAAAAGAAGATCAAAGTTAAACTCCAGACCTTGTATGAAGAAGAACATGGAAAAGAAAAACACCAGAGAATGCAATGAAAAGAAAAGGAAAACACCCCCAAACCGGCCTATGCGTCCTCAACCCACACACCATGTCATCCAGAGCACCAGAAAAAAATAAACACTCCTGAAATTGCGCCTCCTTTTTTTTCTTACTTGTTCAAGTTGGATAAAGAAAAACAACCTCCAATGTACAAACATCAAAGTGATTTCCACCAAACATCGGTTTTTGAAAAGGAAAAAAGGAATGGGAAAACACAACCTCCTGAAAGCAGCTTTTCGCCGTTACACCCCTTCTGTGCACCGCCGCCCTATGCATTTGTGTAATTGCTGCATTGCTCAGATCCCTGGTCTCGTTGCTTCGTCAAAGGGACAATATAAAGGAAAGAAGACAGTACTGGACGAAAAGAAAACAGGAAGAAGAAACAAGAAAGATGCAGTAAAGAGTAGTGTTGTAGGATGAGAGAAAAGAGAAGAGGCCCAGTGCCAGGGAGTTGAGTACACTGGCGTTGAGATTGGCCCCAAAGGAAAGTGAATGAGAAACAGATTAGAAGAAATCATATAGGTGAGAGTTCAATGATGTCCTTCATCAGATTCGTTCGTCGTAGTCATGGTCAGATGATTTGCCGGTTGATCCATAAAGACAGTCTTGTCTATCGTGCCCGCATGAGATAGTGAGACAGCCTTTTCCCAACAGAACAAGTGAATCAAGCTCGTCATGAACCAGGTGGGGAGCCTGGGGACATTTGACGGTTGTGCTCCTCAAATGGTTGTTCTGTCAATCCAGCTTCGCGCGGCGTGAAGCGACGGGGGAAGGTGTTGAAGCGCGAGTTGGAGACACCGCCAGAGAAAGGCGAACCAAGTCTTGGAGGCTGTGCGACCTTGGGTAGATTGAGTCTGTCCGAGGCGTCGCCCATCTTGTGATCTGCAGTCGACGGACCAGGCGCGAAGGGGAAGTCGGTGTTCGCGTTTTGTGTCATGCCACCCATCGGCACAGCACTCAGACTGAAACCACGATTGCGCATGGGATGATGAGACGATGCCGGAGGTGCTGTGAAGACGTCTTCGAGGGATGGTTGCTGAGAGGCCGATTGCTCATCAACACCGAATCTGCGCTTCAGGGATCTGGCACTCGGCATAGGACCGTCGAGCGGGAAGGGAGAACGCAACGATGGGCCTGCATCTGTGAGGCGGCTTCCGTTGTTATTCAAGAAAGCGCGTCCGAGAGATTGTGTCTTGTTCATAGAGTCCAAGAAGTTCTGACGAGCAGGCTCGCTGTCATCAAAGGGTGAAGCAAGAATACTGCCACGCTCAAAAGGGTTCGATTGCATGCCAGATGAGGAACCCAGGCCAAGACCAAGTTGCAAAGATTGGCTCTTCTGATGAGCTGCACGTGCTCCAGAGCGGCCAATACGGGCATACCAATCCGAGCCACGACGCTGCTGAGGGGCCATGGGTGGTTGAGGAGTGCGCTTTTGAAGTTGAGCGAGAGGACCATCTGGCTGCATCGATGGTGCAGTTGCCTCGGCCAGCGAAACATTCAGATCACGGCTCGAGAACGACGAGGGCTGAGGAGTAGGGGGCTGAGCAATAGGGACGGCCGGCTGGTTAGGACTACTGCTAGCGCTGACGCTGCTCGAAGACTCGAATGGAGAAGGACTGCGAGTGCGCAACAGTCTCATGTAGTGGGCAGAGAGAGAGGGCTTGCGCTTGCACAACTCGCGAAGACGGCGGCGTGCAGCACCTTCCGAGCGCGGCCACTTAAGTGCGACAGGGTTGTGTGAGTACGGTGCAGTTGGAGTTGACTGGTCCATAGCGTCAGGTTGGCAGACAGTATCGGGAGAGTCTGCACGCTGGATTGAGATACGCGGGATACCGTAAGGTGCGTGCGTGAGGCGGTTTCCTCGCCAGGTTGCCTTTGCCTCGCGGGCAACGCGATGACAGACGCCTAATGGTGGTGAGGTGCCAGGAAGCATCTTGAACGGAGTGACCCTCGGATCCTGGACATAGGTCATGTACGTGAACCAAAGATGGTTGTCCATCTCCGGGGTGAAGTGAGCATGGCGCATTGTCTTGACACGTTTGGCGTTGGGAAGTCCGCTTGATGGTGTCATTGCGCCTGGTACTCCAGACTTGCGTTCGAAGAAAGCGAAAGGATCACCGAATTCGCTTTCAGGGCTCGTGCAGCTGCCTGCGTCGAAAGAGGATTTGGAGTCGAAGCTGCTGCCATCTGAAGTTGCAGAAGAGTCAGAGAAGGTCGACGAGGCCGAGGAAGGTCGCTGGATGATATCTGATAGGTGTATGGGGTGGAACATGGACCATTCGGTGGCGTCCGTGGTCTCGATGTTGTAGGATGTCACCTGCGACGCAGGTGTCTTGGGCGGAGAATTGAGACGAAGGTGGCCGGGACGAGGTGCAAGGTATCCAGCGGTGGACATGTGGTCATCGAAAGAGTAGTGAGCCGGCTCGGTGCTTTCGTTGATCTCTACACTGGGAAGGATTGGGGCCTCGTCCATTGCGCCAGTGTGCTGGTCGCGTGGGCGGCGACGCAGCTTGAAAGTCTGTTTGGAAACCGCGGGCGGTCCGAGGTCGAAGGAGTCCACGGCAGTGGAGGGACGAGCAGGTGTCTGTGGCTCGTCGTTATTGTCGTAACTGAATTTGAAGTCGCGTGGAAGCGTGATAGACACGCTGGGCTTGTGCGAAGCCATGGCGTCTAGATGCGCGCGCGGCGAACAACAAACGAAACAGTCGGAAAGGATGCGCGATAGCAAAGAGGGGTTGAAAGCGAGTGTCAGGGGCAGCAAGTGTTGTGGTTGTTTGACGTCTGAGGCTCGCAACGTTCGAGATGCAGGTTAGTTGCGGCAATAGCGGTCGCGATTGTGGGCCGGGTGCGCGTGCGAATCACAACAAAGCGGGAGCGGACGCGATGCGGTTGTGGATTTAAGCGGCCATCGAGGGTCGGAATGCAGTGAAGACAACAAGGCGGGAACAGAACAGTGCGAGGGAGAAGTGAAGTATTGGGCGAAGGGTTGATCGACAATTGCGCTTTGCGAGCGAGTGACGGAGGAAGGAAGGAGCGAAACAGAGGTGAGCGAAGGGACGGAAGGCGCGAACGCCCACTAACTGGGCCGTGCGCCAGGACCTTGATTTGCTGATTGGCTGCAGCCCGTGCTTTGACGATTCCACTTTTGCTTTTGCACATCGATCTCTCCACAACATGTTGACTCGTAGACTACCGAAACCCACAGCTAGTTGTAGCTTACAGAACCCTCCATCACGGTCTTGGACTGAGCGATTCTTTGCGCCGGCTCTCCTCACATCGCGTCCATAAACAACAACAACATCATCCAAGGAGACCACCATTATCCACAACAGCCGCGATCAATGCGGTGGAACATGCAAACGCCGCGCTGGGTCATGCGGCGGCCGCGCTCTAGCAAACCACTATCACACCGCCCTTGCGCACAAAAAGCTGCCGCCTGCTGGTTGTCGCTTCCCGGCTCCACACACGTGCTGTGCATCTTGTTCGCATTTTGGCGATCGTCCCGCATATTATCGGTGCGCGTGCTGAACCTGTCATCGTAACCTTGCTACGCTGCAAACGTCTGTCTGTTGTTATCTCGTATCTTCGTGCCTCAATTGACGATGACTTCTTCCCTCAACGTTGTTTCTACGTTGTTGAGTCAATTCTCGTTTATCGATTGGCCCTGCATGTACAAGTACCGTACTGCAGTAACTTTCTTGATTAATCAATCACACTTTGAGGGCACATCACCGCCTGTTCGGCAAGCCGTCTGGGACCCTGCGCCTGTCATCTAGGCACGCAATACAGACATGATCTGTACCGATGATAGTGCCGATGCATAAAAGTAATGACCGTCAATAACATTAGGGACCTTTTGGAGCGACATCGAGGTTGAGCCACACCTCACATCGAGCTGCACATCGAGCTTTGGCCCTGCTG